>CANXYI010560119.1:0-16413 GCA_948208565.1 Hura crepitans
ATTGATTCAGGTAAGGGTCATTAGGATAGTTACAGGTCATTGCGGCTAAGTTTTAACTAAGCTTTTTAGGTCCATTTCACTGTATTTTTCAGTTATGTTTTCACTAGATATTTCATGCAGTCATGGGCCTAAAGCTAATCATAACCTAGGCCATAATCTAGGACAAAATTTAGGCATTCATTCCATTACCAAAAATCACATCATTCTAGCCATTTTAGGTACTGCATTTAGGTACATAAATCATTCTTAAATTATAACCTTTAAAGGCAAATTCAAGTCAATTCCCACATTTGAGTTCAAGTCTATTTTTAAGATTATTATTCATGCCATTCCTTGCCTATGTTACATGGCATTTAGGTTATACATTAACTAAGTGTTATACTAATGCAATATACTTTAATTTCTTGCACCATATCTCACATTATCCACTTACACTAGGCTTGCCTACATACCATACTTACAAACCTTCCCTTGGCACTCATACCTCTCGGCCACAAACTAGTTCTTTGCCAATTCATGTATTTTAACATCATTTATCTTACATACATCTTCCACATTACAATGCTAGCATATACATATACATATATACTTTGCACAATATATGCCATGCTCTCTTATAAGCCATACATGCTTCGGCCAACATCATACACACATGCACATGCTTGGTATTAAGTAATTATGCATCAAGTCTATGGCATAGACATTTTGGGCTTTAAACACCATTTAGAACCATGTTAAGCAAGCCATACACACTAGCAACCATAAGGCAACTCTCGGCCACTCACACAATTCATGCCAACCAAGTATACTTTCATCTATTCACAAGGAATACCATTTATTTTCAAATTAAAGCCACCAATTTATACCTTAAACCTTATAAGTACACTTTACTACTTACCTATTTTTTGGCCAACAATAAAATTAACATGTATATTACTTGCCTTCATTAATCAATTAATCATGAAATTCACACTCTTCATGCCATACCTCTCGGCTATAGCCCTTTTCTCATCAATAACCATTCAATTCATACATTTATGAATTAAAGGTCATCACATCTCAAAACATTTAGCCTCTTAAGCTATTTTACATACTCAATTCATTTTTAAATGCAAAGCAAAGCTACTAAAATTTTAGGAGAATGAAGTAAATGATAGAATTCACTTACCTCTCACTTGAAAGATGAAGAATCCACACTTTAGGCCTCTCAACACTTATTCTAGCCTACCACATCCCTTTCTCCTTCATTTATCAAGCTTTTTCTTATTCCTAAACACCTCGAAAGCCATAGAAATCTATTCCCCTAGATGTTAGACATGTCACACCATTAATTTTAGTAAGAAATCCTAAGTAAAAACTCATAAAATCACTAAGAGACTCACCTTGGCTACTTGCTAGATAGCTCTTGTCTAAGAATCTTTGGGGATTTTTAATTTCTTCTTGAAAGCTCCTTTCATTGTAATTCTTTTTCCTCTAAGTCCCTAGCACCTTAAATAATTTTTGGTATGTAGAAACACTAAAATGGATCTATGGAAGGTGATAGAAATGGTGGTGCAAAGTGGCATCGATTTCTCCTGCTGGTAGCCAAGGAAGAGTGAGTTTTGTTTAAGTGGAAAAATCCAGTTGTCCACTATCCTTGCTATTTGTCAAAGGCTCTAAGCCAGTTGGCAAGTGTGTGGGTTGGTCCACAACCACCCGAGCTATCCTGACACTTCTCGATTTTTTGGCAAACTTTGAAAATTCACCAAAACTCACATAAACTTAAAAAATTACACCCTTTATTTTGAAGTTCATATTTTAATCTTTTCTACCTGCTCGTAAATTTTTGTGGCCAAATTCCATCAATAGGGTAGTTTTTAGACTGTCTCAATTTGTGTACCAACCTAAAAAATTATGAGAATTTGCAAATGACCTCCGATTTCAAAAATTCTTTCACTAGTAGACTCAGTGTAATTTTTAAGCTTTAAAGTCCACTATTTTTAGGTCTATCTGGGCACATCTTGGGTCAATCCTAGCCTGAAAACTTTTATTACACTGAAGGGTAGCTTACAATTCGAAATGAATTGTTGGTTCTGCTAAATTTTAAATTTTTTCTCTTTTCGTAAGATTAGAGCCCCTCATAGTTTCATGACCAGTGTCACTGCCTCGATTTATATGTAAGTGACTTAGCACCTCGAGCACACTTTTCGGACCTAGTGGCACTATTTATGAAGCCTCGAAAACAAGGCCGTTACATTTTTTCCCCTTTTAAGAAAATTTCATCCTCAAAATGACTTGGAGTAATTAAAAGAGGATACTAAGCTCTCATCGGCTCATTTACCTCTTAGATAACTTTCTCTGTATTTTGGTACATCTATAACACTGTAACAGTGATATAGACTTATTTCTTTAACAATCTCAGTTCACGAGCCATACTTTATATCAGTTCCTCTTCATATCTTAAATCTGACTGTACTTTAATATCTATCATCGAACATGTGATAGATTTGACCTGCACCCTCTGAGTATAGAAGCATCAAAACACTGTGCATCTACTATAGCTCAGGTGGTAGTATAAGCTTATACTCTAGAAGTCCAACCCTATTTGTATTCTTATAGGGTCCAGTAAACCTGGAACTCTATTTCCTTTTTCCCGGACCTCTGCACTTTTCTCCCCAAAGAAACCTCTAAAACACTTTTTCTTCAACCTCTTTAATCAAATTTACACTAGAGATTTTCTCTCTCTAACTTTACTCCAACATGAAGGAGTTAAATTGACTACCATATGATGCCTCATATGGGTCTATCCCCAGACTAAACTGGTAATTGCTATTATAGGCAATCTCTGTCACAAACTTGTTCTGACCCCAGTTACCTATAAACTTAATGGCACATCTCTGTAACATATCTTCAATATCCGTATCACCTTCTCTGATTGTCCGTCTGATAGAGGATAAAAAACTATGTTATAAGCCAATCTAGTGCTTAAAGCTGCTTGCAACTTCTTCCAAAATCTGGAAGTAAACAAAAATCCTTGTCACAAAATGACAGTCACTAGCACATCATGAAATCTAACTATCTAATCCATCCTGACCAGGTAACTTGAATTATCTTTATCAATTTGTCAGCAATTACCCATGCAGCATTGCATATACCTCAAATCAAAGGTAACTAATCCCATTTCCACTCTAGTGTTGCTATAGGATATAACAATCCAGAAGGAACATGATGCTCAGCTTCCATTTTTTAGCATGACAACACTTGGCATCATATTCTGTCACATCTCTTTCCATACCATGCCACCAAAAATAAAATTTCTAGTTCAACCTTTCCTCTCAGGATGCATAGAACAAGAAGCCTCATGTGTCATCCTTTAAATATTTGCAACCCTAGGTCCTCTGTATAAGATACCCATGACCTATTCTAATGATACAACTACTCACTCTCTATCAACTCAAACCCTGTGGTCCTCCCCTCTTAAGTCTTATTTACTATATAAGCTAACCATTCCTCTGCCATCTATTTTTCCTTAATTTGCTATCGATAATCTGGCTTTATCTATAACTCATCCAGCATAGAATTTCTTAAAAATTACTGTAACTATCACCCTGCTTTTTAGGGTTATCATGAATTTCTTATTCCTAGCATCTGCCATCACATTGGCTCCCTCTGGTGGGTAGCCAGTCAGGCAGTCATAATCCTTGATCAGCTCTAACCAACTTCTCTAACTCAGGTTCAACTTCTTCTAAGTAAAGAGATATTTTGGGTTCTTATGATCTGTACATATGCAGCATTTCTCGGCATGCTGATGATGCCTTCATATTTTTAAATCATGGATAAGATAATTCCCTCTCGAGGCTTTAGCTGTCTTAAAGCATAAGCTATTACCTTTCTATCTTACATCAACACATATTCTAAATCATTCATTAGAGCATCACTACATATAATAAAGTCTTTACCCTGTTCAAGTTGAATCAGGATAGGGTCCTCTGCCATCATCTTTTCCCATTGCTTAAAACTAGTTTGAAACTTATCATTCCACTCAAATATCACATTCTTTCTAATCTATATAGTTAAAGGAGTAACAATAATGGAAGTCCTCTTACAAGTCTTTTTATAATATCAACTAAGCCTAAAAAATTTCTCATTTTAGTTACCTTCCCAGGTGGTCCTCTTTCTAGGACCACCTTTCTTTTATTGGAACCAATTCTGGTTCCTTCTACTAACACTATGTGGCCTAGAGAAGAAATTTCACTCAGCCAAACTCATACTTATTAAGTTTGACACACAACTGTCTCTCTTTTAAGGTTTGTAACATAACCCTCAGGTGCCATTCATACTCTTTTTGGTTTCTTGAATACACCATCATATCATCCATGAACACTACCATTACCTATCTATATAAGATTGAAAAACTCTATTCATTAATTTCAATAAAAATTGCTAGGACATTGGTGTATCTTAATGACATCACCAAGACTCAGAATGGCTACACCGGGTTCTAAAAGCAGTGTTAGAAACATTAACTTCTTTAGTCCTCAGTTGATAGTATCTAGATGTTAGATCAATTTTAGGAAATATACCAGCCCCTCTCAAATGATTAAGGAGATCATCCATCCTTAATAGAGGATGCTTATTCTTAATAATCACTTTGTTCAGCTACTTATAAGGCATTGCATAACCTGAGCAACCTGCCTTCCTCTCTTACAAACTATACATGTACTCCCCAAAGAGTTGCATTGGCTCTAATAGAACCCTTATTTAATAGTTCTTACAGCTATATCCTCAGTTCTTTCAATTCAGTAGGTGTTATTCTATAATGAGCAATAAGTATTAGAGTAATACCAGGATACACCTCTATTTCAAAATCCAGTTCTCTCTGAGATGATAAGCCTAGTAGCTCATCAGGAATACATTTAAAAAGTTAGCTATATTTGGAATATATGCCAAATTAGAGTTAAAATATTCAGATTAATAACATAGGTTAAACATGCCTCACCCCTTCTGAAGGAGTTGTTATATTTTAATAACAAAGATATAATTGTCCAAAAGGTTCTTCTCACCATCCACAGTCACTATAAGTCCTTGTATAGTCTGAAGGATTAACTTTTTATATTCACAATTAGTCATTGCTTAGTAAGCTTAATCCATCTTAGGATTATATCAACTCATCAAAAGGTAGGTTAGCTAATCAACAATAAGTCTATGCCTCTGAATCACCAGAGGACATCTCCTATGCACCATGTTCACAATCACACACTGCCCTAATAGAGTCACTAGCTCTGATGTCTACACCAATATGCTCAGGCTCTATCTGCCTATTTCATACTTGTGTGATACTTACATATGAGGGCATTAAGGTAGGGTCTATTAAGGCCAAGACTATAACATTAGATAAACACAATACCAGTTATACCATCTAGTGCTGTAGCCTCTTTTCTAGTTCTTATTGCACACCGCCTGGCTGAAGCACAAGCCTTAATTCTAGTACCCTGCCTAGCACTAGACTACTCTCCTTTAGTCTACCTTTGACCCTTACTTTGGGGTGCAACATTAGGTATTTATGTTTGAGCACCCTCTACTTATCCCTGAGGACACTCTCTTTGTAGTGGTCTCTAACACCACAATGGAGGCATTCTCTTCTCTTGCCTTTTTTTCACCGCCCCCAGTGCCTCTTCTAGTAAATGACCCATATGGGAGGTCTACTCCTGTTACCCCTTATATAAAAAGTACTATTGACCCAAGAAGGCAATCAAGGTCTACCAGTAGAAGCCTGCCCTGACCTTTGGGTTTATGTCTGTGTCTACCACTAGTACCCTATTTGAGACTGGGACCTAGGCTAAGATTATGCCTGCAACTGGCCCTTCTCTCCTCATCTCACTATCCTACCCCCTGGACTATCCCATAGTGCACTGCCTCTTTCTCTAAAAGAGGTCTCTCCTTTCTAGTACCATTTCCTCTATGTCACATGTAGTTAGTACTAGCACTGCAAATTCGCTCTTTCTAAGAGTTAGCTATTTGTATCCTTAACCCTACATTTAATCTTGTCAATAATCTCTTACATTCTTTATATATCATTTAAAACTCCTTAACACACTTTCAGAATCTAATGAGATCCTTTTAGGTAGTATTTCCCAACATACTAGGATAGGGATTACTCCTGCCTGCTGTTAACTAGTCACTTGTGACTTTAGCGGTTGTGCAGTATTACTGGTTTTAGGTGCTGATACATAACCTACTCTCTGTATAGCTATGGTTACAAAACCAATTGATTCCGTGGCCCCTCTTTAAGGTAACTTGACCACTCATTTCTTTATTATAGAAGACTTTTTTATCCACCTCAGACAGCATAATAGTTTAGAGGAATTTGAAACTTAGACATTTGCACTCATGTACTTAGCCTAGGAACATTAACCTATGCACTAATACCATAAAATATAACACCCCCACTGGATTCTCGAAGAAACCTAATAAGCGGTGCATTTCCCGCCAGGTCACCCACCTTAAAATTTCCCCATGTTCATTCATTTAACTTTTATTTATACTGCACTAGAAAACTCTATCTGATCCCAAATTTAGTTCGGTCTGGTTTTATAGTCCATTTAGGTTTATGTTATCCAATTTATGTCATTATAGCGGAAATTTAACACATTCTGGTATTTAAAAAAAATTCGGTAGCACATTGGTTGCCCAGGTCACTATCCCAAAATTTCTTCTACTTGTATACACTTTTATATCATATATCACATGTCCTAGACCCTTTTGATCCCTCAGGTATCATCCTATCAACATCTTCTATCACATAATAATCATAGGCCTCAGGCCACAATAAAAACATATAGAGCCTTAGGCTCACAAATATTCAACATAGAGCACACATACATAAGAGAATCCTTCTCATGATTAATTACAACATAGTCTGATATATATAAATACAACCTTGGGCCCCTTATATACATCACACCCATTTTCCCCCTCTAAGTACATAGAGTGCAAAATCTACTCATAATACATGATTGACCTTTTTAAAGATGACCTCTGAACTCTATTACACATTTTATGAGGCGATGCCTTTGATCTTGGTATCGACACACCAAAATAGGTATGCTAAGTATAAAATATTCAATGGCGAATTCAATAATTACAAATATGTCCAAAAGCTAATCCATGCAATACATTTTTATTCATGTCTTACACTAATATCCGAGTTTAACTTATGACAGTTACGTGTAAAATTATAGTTTTACCCCTAGGGTATTACTTATCTGTAATTATCCAGTTAATTATTAAAAGTCATACAATTTATGTGTTTGGTCATTATCAATCATTTAATGCACAAACCATACCATTTTTAAGCCTTTCCTCACTATCAGTGGAAGAATTACTAAAATACCCCTATGTTATGTCTCACAGTCACATGTGGTTTTATTAATCTTATTTAATTAATTTAACTAGCCTAACTCAGGAGATATCCCTGATAGAAACTAGATCTAGAGGGAAAATAAACTAGTGAAGTGGTCTTTATTCTGGACTTATGCTGCTGCATTGGCTTAATTGAATTCTAGCACCTAAGGTGCAAATAACAAGAGGTTGTTCGCCTAGCAGACTGGTCTATTTAATAGACTAGTGCAGTGGCCTTTAAGGACCTACACCTCTGCGCTGACATCATATAATGATTAGTGAAGAAGTAATTGTTTCTGTGTAGCAGACTGGTCTATCTAATAGACAAGTATAGTAGCCCCATTGGGGGACCATGTCGCTGTATTAGCCCTATCTGAAAAATAGATAGTGTAGCAGCTACTAAGAATCCCTAAGTTGATCGGTTAACCCATCTAGTGGGTCTCTAACTAATGGACCATTAACCTCAATCAGTGTCCATTTTCTTACTGATTAACTTTTTATAATATTAAAATATTAAAAATAGATAGTTATTATTTTTATAGCACAGTTAGAAATTAGCCTGGTCTGGTATGGCCATAAACAAGATGTACCGGGTAAGATATTGGAAAATATTATTCAAGGTACAAATATCAATAATTATCATATATTATGCTAGCTTCAGTTTCATAAACATTTCACAAGTGTAGGCTATTTACTATCTAAGGTATTTATTAATTCAAGTAAGGATCATTTAGGACAATTACAGGTCAATGCAGCCAAGCTCTAATTAAGCTTTTTAGGTTTGTTTCACTGTATCTTTCAATTCTATTTTCACCAATTATTTCATGCAGTCATAAGCCTAAAGCCAATCACAACCTAGGCCATAATCTAGGCATTCATGCCATTACCAAAAATCACAACATTTTAGCCATTATAGGCACCATATCTAGGTATATAAATCATTCATAAATCATAGCCCTTAAAGGCAAATTCAAGTTAATTCCCACACTTGAGTTTAAGTCTATTTTTAAGATTATTATTTGTGCTATTCCTTGCCTATGTTATATGCCATTTAGGTTATACATTAACAAAGTTTTATACTAATGCAATATACTTTTATTTCATGCACCATATCTCATATTATCCATTTACACTAGGCTAGCCTACATACCATAATTACAAACCTTCCCATAGCACTCTTACCTCTCGGCCATAAACTAGTTCTTTGCCAATTCATGCATTTTAACATTATTTATCTTACATACATCTTCCACATTACAATGCTAGCATATACACATACATATATACTTCACACTATACATGCCGTTGCCCTCCTATAAGCCATACATGCTTCGACCAATATCATACACACATACACATGCTTGGTATCAAGTAATTATGCATCATAAGTCTATGACACATACATTTTCATCCTCAAACACCATGTAAAACCATGTTAAGCAAGCCATGTATATTACTTGCCTTCATCAATCAATCAATCATGAAATTCACACTCTTTATGCTATACCTCTCGGTTACTAAGTGTTTAACATCCATATAGTCCTTTTCTCATCAATAACCATACATTTCACACATTTCTAAACTAAAAGTCGTCATATCTCAAAACATTTAGCCTCCTAAGCTATTTTACATACTCAATTCATTCTTAAATGCAAAGGGAAGCTACTGAAATTTTAGGAGCATGAAGTGAATGATAGAATTCACTTACCTCTCACTTCAAAGACGAAGAATCCACACTTTACGCCTCTTAACACTTATTTCTAGCCTACCACATCCCTTTCTCCTTTATTCATCAAGCTTTTTCTTATTCTAAAACCCCAAAATTCGTAAAAATCCATTCCCCCAAATGTTAAACATGTCACACCACTAATTCTAGCAAGAAATCCCAAGTAAAAACTCATAAAATCACTAAGAGACTCAGCTTGGCTGCTTACTAGATAGCTGTTGTCTAAAACTCTTTGGGGATTTTTAATTTCTTCTTAGAAGCTCTTTTCACTATAATTCTTCTTCCTCTAAGTCCTTAACACCCCAAAATAATTTTTGGTAAGTAGAAACACTAGAATGGAGCAGTGGAAAGTGATGGAAATTATGGTGCAAGGTGGATATGGCATCGATTTGTCCAACTGGTAGCCAAGGAAGAATGAGTTTGGTTCGAGTGGAAAAATCCATTTGTCCAATATTCTTGCCACATGTCAAAGGCCCTAGGCCAGCTGGTAAGTGTGTAGGTAGCTACATAGCCACCTAGGCCATCCCAACCCTTTTTAATTTTTTGCAAAACTTTAAATATTCACTTAAATTCACACAAGGCTTAAAAAATTACATCGTTTGTTTTAAAATTCATATTTCAATCCCTTGTACATTCTCATAAATTTTTGTCACAAAATTCAATTAGTAGTGTAATTTTCAAACTGCCATAATTTGTATGCTAACCTTGAATATTACGAGAATTCACAAATGATATCGAAATTCAAAAATTCCTTCACCAATAAACTCAGTGGAATTTTTGAGCTTTAAGGTTCGCTATTTTTGGGTTAGTCTAAGCACATCCTAAGTCATTTACAGCCTGAAAGATATTTATTGCCCAAAAGGGTAGCTTATGGTTCCAAATGAATTATTGGTTCTGCTAAATTTTAAAATTTTTCCTTTTCCATCAAATTAAAGCCCCTCAAAGATTCATGACCAATGTCACTATCTTGATTTATATGCAAGTGACCCCATACCCTAGGCACACTTTCTGAACCCAGCGGCATTATTCACAGAGCCTCAAAACATAAGCATTACAATAGGTGCTACTATTAATAAAAAAAACCCTTAAAAAACCATCTGTAGTAACCAGCTAACCCATGGAAACTCTTTATCTCTATGGTGTCTTTAAGTGGCTTACATTCTATAACCACCTTAATTTTACTAGGATTAACCCTAATCCCTTCTACAGAAGCTATGTGCCTAAGAAAAGACACCTCAATAAGCTAAATCTCACATTTATTGAGTTTGGCATAGAGCTTTTCTTCTCTTAAATTCTCTAAAACTATCCTCAAATGTTATTCATGCTCTCTTCTACTCTTGGAATCATCCAAGATGTCATCATTGAAGAAACTACAAACTAATCTAGATATTGTCTAAAAACTTTTTTTATTAGATCCATAAAAGTGATAGAAGCATTGGTAAGCCCAAATGGCATTACCAAAAACACATAGATGCCATTTCTCATTCTAAAAGTTATCTTCCCCATATTAGACTCCTTCATTTTCAACTATTAGTAGCCAAACCTTAAATCAATTTTAGAGAACACTCTTGCTCCTTTAAGCTAATATAAAAGATCATCAATTCGTGTCAATGGATACCTATGCTTGATGGTCACTTTTTTTTGTTGTCTATAATCCACACACAACTATAGAGAACTATCTTTCTTCTTCATAAATAACACTAGCACTCCCTAAGGTGAAACACTCAACTTTATGAAGCCTTTATCAAGCAACTCTTAAAGTTGAATCCTTAACTCCTTTAACTCTATTAGAGCTATCTTGTATAAAGCTATCAATACCAAAGTAATGTTAGGTAACACCTCTATACCAAACTCAAGTTCCCATTCAAGATGAAAATCATACAACTCATTAATAAATACATCTATTGTAATGACCTATAAAATACTGACTCTCGTGAATAGTACTTGCTAGGGTGAATAGTGCTTCTTAAAACTCGAGTCGCACTAAAGGTACCAATGGGTAGTATTAATTATGAGAGAATTTTGGGCAAAGGTTGAAGCCAATCTAAAGTCGTTTGGATTGTTAAAAATGCTAAATAATATTTTATGATAGTGTCTTGTGAATAATGTCGTAGGCAAAGCTAAACTGTAAAATAAATTAAAACTTGCTCAAAATAATCTAAAAATGTTATGACCTCATACTCAAATATTCCAAATATTCTATTGGCTTTGGAATCAAAATTTTTTGTGATCGAGAAGTATTTTTACTGAATTTTTGTGAAAGAAAATATAATAATTTTTTGGTTTTTATTCATTTACCAACTCAATATTTTGGGAGGATTTAGGACTATAATTTATCTAATTTTTAGGATAGAAATGAGGGATTTTTGGTTTTTTGAATGAGGATAAAAATTTTAAGAAGTTTTGGAAAAATATTTTGTACAAAAACTATAAATACCCTTTCCTCCTAAATCCCTCCATTTCTATCCCATTCCCTCCTCTATTTGCTCCATTTTATCAACACTAGCTCTCTGCCCCTCTCTTTTATTTTTTCTGCTTACGCACATAAGAACATCCCAAAAAATTATACCCAAATTGAAAAGTGTCTCGAGACAAATCCATGAACACCAAAATCACCGAGAATAGTATATTATTTTAGGAGAAAAATCGAGAAGTCTTTTAAGGTGAATAGTGACCTCTCGACACTCGAGTATTTCTTTTTAGCTAATTTTATTTTTCATAGTTTCCTTAGGTGTCATAGAGCATACATTTAGGATTATAATTTTTTTTTACTTTTATATTATTTTATATTAATTTTTGATTTTTATACTCTTTTGTATTCATAGGCAAAATGTCAACTTTTATATTAATTGCATTAATGCCTAAAAAATGATATAGTTGAGAAAAATATTTTTGTTTGATGTTGCATATATGTAATATGATGGCTAGAACATGGTATGCAAGTGTGATGTACATTTATAAAGTAATTAAGTAATAAATGTCATTATGTGAATTTTAGGCATATAGTTATGTTGTATGTAACTAAGGTGTATATAAGTGTGTAACATTAATAGATGTTATTACATGGCTTGAATGTGATATATCATGAATTTATGACCATATAATGCCATTTTATGACATTAATACTAAAATGATCATGTATAATCAATAAAAAGAACATGGATGTGTTTTTAAGCATCTAAACATGATTTAAAATTTTAAGTGATAAAGTATGTGTGTTTTAATGGCCTTGGGCATGAGGAGGCTAAATTTCATTCATGTGAGCCATATGTGTGTTTGCATGACTTGTGTATGGTAATGATTTGAATGTAATATTTTTGTGATCAAATGTCATTCCATATGTGCACATGTGAGCACTAAAAGGTGTGTTTATGTGTAATTGCCTCCGAATGCCAACTTAAATGTTTTATGGTTTATTCACATGTATATAGGCTTATAATGCATGCTTATTACCAAATACTACTATTATGTGTGAAATGGCAAGTAACACAATATATGATTATTGTACATAACCTTGTTGCATTAGACATTGTAATACATGTTAATGATGAAAGCAATGATTAAATGTGTGATTATGATGTCGGATGAGTTTTCCAGCTTATACACTTAGGTAATATGACCATTTGGTGTTTCTAAGCTTGTATAAGCCTAAGTTAGCTATGCTATGTCTTGGTTTACACATTCTACTGGGCATAGGTGTCTAGGCCTCTCTGAGATGTGAAATATCCATTGTCATGCATCTATGTGTGAGGTGACATAAACTATGTTATGTGTTTTTAAATGGTTAAAATGAGATAATTAACCAGTTTAATGATGGCTATACATTTTGACAACCTAGTTTGGATGAGGTGACTAGTCAACTAGGATTATCAATGGCAATGTCTTCAGCTAATAGGCCTATAGGTCACTTGTATTTTTTATGTCAATAGGTATAAGCTTTTAGGCCATTATTTTTGCAGTATATTATGCTAGGCCTATAGGCTAATGTGTTTGTATCTACGGATACTAGTGCCTTCGAGTACACTAGTTTACACCGCCTAAGTGTTGGCACCTTCGGGTGTATCATTATTCACTATGTAGTCTAGGATAGTTGTCCCCTTAGTATGGGCATAAATTGAACAAATAATTATAATAAAAAAGATAATTATGATTCTAGAATAATTAAGCATAAATTAATGTTTGGTGCATATTAAATAATACATTATGTGTGACATTTATATTTTTAACATAATGTCGAGTTAAACCATTAATATGATGTATGTGGTTTAATGTGGAGTTTTATACTCATATTATTGACAAGTTAATGCATGAAAGGTCTTGGAACCTAAATTTGTGGTAATGATGCATAGGTATGGCAATGGATCAAAATGCATGTTGTTATGCTCATTACTATGTAAAATTAAGCATGTGAATGTTTAGTGTGATACATGAGTACTTCATGTGTAATGGTTGGTTTTAATTATATTGATAATAATTCTTTTATGATTATAGACATAGTTTGGCTTTCGTGTATTTAAAGATAAGTATGCACTATATTGCATAATTATGTTATTATCATAATATGTGTATATGTATGGTTTGAAATGACTCACTTGACTCATATTGCATAAGTGTATGTTTTTAATTGCTATACCCAGTTAAAATGAATACACCACTAAATGAAATCTTAGTGTATTGCTTGTTTGCAATGCTAGGTAACAGAGCTACAGATTAGAGTCAAAGCTTTTGGCTCACCGAAGAATGTGAAGATTGCCCTTCTTAGGTACTTTTGGTTTCTTTTTGTAAAATGATATAGATGTAAATGGTATTAATGTTACTCTTGTGATTCTAGAGGGATTAGGCCTAATCTATAAACTTTGGGGTTTGGTTTTGTAAGTAAAACTATAATATTCTAAATGCTTTAATTTCTAGCATAGATTGTATGATAACTTGTGATGTTGCATGTGAGAATGCTATTTGAGTTGAGCCTAAGGCTCTGTGTTTTCTAATGTTGTTTGGAGTGTCAAAAGGAGCCATATGATGTTGAGATGTGTTGTATGATTTTATAGAAGTGTTTTTAATAGGTTTACTATTTGGGAAAGCTTCTCAGTACATCTATTATGCTATCAAATTTTTGACACGATGATCCCATTAGTTGCCTCATAAAATGTACCAAATGATTTTTAGCATTTTACTACTCCAAAATGAAAGTAATTATTCATTTAATAAAAAGTTTTAAATTAATCAGGTTTTCAATAGCAAATCAGATATCAATTAGCTATGGCGCTACTTACTCAAGTTCGGTGTACAAACCAGGTAGAGTGTGCTACACTTAGTGGTATTAGAGCTCCAGTTTAGGCTTTCCTCTAAATTTGTAGGTTACACATGAGCACTGTAGTATGATTACACCATAACACTTTACATGTGGGGTTATAATCTATTTCTCATACCTACAAGATTTAGAGATGAGCTGTAATACAACCTAAAGTGAAGAGGAAGAAGTAAATAGCCATGTTCCTATGTCTATTGCATAAGGAGGGGCACAACTAGAGCATTTGACCTCCAGTGTTATAGGACATATTGCACCTAGATAGTAGGGTTAGCCAGCTAGGCTAGAGACTATGTTGGAGTCAGTTAAACATATGAGGGTGGCTATTACAGCTACTTCTACTATAGTTACTATGGCACACGAAGCTCAACCTCCAGTACCTCGAGAGTAGTAAGCCTTCTAGAAGACATACATGGAATAGTTATTGAAGAATAGAGCTGAATACTTTAAGGGTGAAGAGTTGGATAAATTGAATAGAGCTGAGTATTTGCTAGATCATATAATCAGAATCATATAGTAGTTGAAGTGTCCTTAAGAGAAATATATTGCATGTATTAACTTTATGTTGTTAGAAGAAGCTTTAAAGTGGTGGGAGGCCACTATAGAGCATAAGGCGGTTGATTTTTTTCTTAAAGAATTCAAGGAAAAGTATATAACTAAGCATATCTAGATTAGAAATAATAGGAGTTTATGTATCTGAGGCAGTAGCATAGGTCTATATTTGAGTATGAGAAGAAGTTTGTTTACTTGAGTAGATATCCTAAGGCATTGTTGACTACAGAAAAGACCACTGTAAGAATTTTGAGAAAGGGCTGAATCTAGATGTTATGCAATATATTACTTTGATGTAGATTAGGAATTTTTTTAGCATTGATAGTACCTTGTCATACCATTGAAATGGTGAATTAGCTAAAACAAAAAAGAGAGATAGCTTTAGGAAAAGGTTTTTTTGCTAAAGACATCGTAGTTCTGAATATACAGCTAATAAGAAATAGAAAAGGGGTCAGTCCAAGTATCAGTAGGATAAGAAGTTAGATCAATCTTAGAGATTAGGATATGGTTCTAGAGCATAGACTCATATTTTAAGTGCTCTTAGATCTACTGCAAGTAGTGTTCTGACTCTAGTTTATCAAACTTGTCTTAAAAAATGCTACGATGCTTGCTAGAAGAATAGGATAGGAGTTTACTGGGGTTATGGCTCTAGAGAGCATTTTTAAAGAGATTGCCCAGTGAGACTATATAATCCTCTATAGAAATAGGATAAGAGATATGGTAAGAGCAGAGTTAGGGCTAGTCAGAAGGACAAGTCAGAGAGTAGAGGTCTAACCAGGTAGTATGCCATCCAAGCTAGAGAGGAGGTGGATGCCACAGATATTATAATGGGTATATTCCATATCTTAATTTACTAGCTTTAGTAATGATAGGCCCAAGGTCCATACATTCTTATATCTGTATAGCATAGGTTATAGATCAGGGTTTAATGTCAAATGACCTTGGTTTTGATATAATGATTAGCAATCCTATTAGACAGCACATCATAGTGAAGAAAGTGTTAAGAGACTATCTTTTGTTAGCACAAGAAGATGTTTTCTTAGCAGATCTCATTGAATTGCTGGTTAATGAGTTTGATCTTATCTTGGGCATGTATTGGTTGTCGAAGTATCATGCCATAGTGGATTGCAAGAAGAGGATCAGGTTACCAGCTAGTGACGGATCAGAAGTGACAATAATGGGTGAAAGATCTAATTGTATAGCTAATATAGTATCAGCAGTTATGGCTGGAAAGATGATGCATAAGGGTTGTCAAGCCTACCTTTCATATGTGGTTGATATCAAAAAGGAAGTATAAAAAATAAGTTAAATTCTTGTTAAGGCTGAGTTTGAGGATGTCTTCCTAGATGAGTTACCTAGTTTGCCACCAGAACGGGAGTGAGAGTTTGGTATTGAGGTGATGCTAGGCACAGTGATAGTTTCCATAGCTCTATGCAGGATAGCTCCT
>CANXYI010560259.1:0-11279 GCA_948208565.1 Hura crepitans
AAATAGTGCCACTGGGTTTGAGAAGTGTGTCGGGGTGCTAGGTCACTTGCACATAAATTGAGATAGTGACCCGGATCATGAAACTTCGAAGGGCTTTAATTTGATGAAAATGGCAAAATTAAAAAATTTAGTAGAACCAATAATTCATTTCAAACTATATTGCTACCCCTCTAAGCAATAAAAATTTTACAGGCCTAGAATGACTCGAGATGAGCCTGGACAGACCCAAAAATAGTGGACCCTAAAGCTAAAAAATTCCACTAAGTCCATTAGTGAAAGAATTTTTGAATTTTGAGGCCGTTATCAAATTCTTGTAATTTTTGAGGTTGGCATGCAAATTAAGGCATTTTAAAAATTTTCCTATCAATGGCATTTGGTTACAAAAATTTATGAGCACGTAAAGGGGATTAAAATATGAATTTTAAAATGAACAGTGTAATTTTTTGAGGTTTGTGTGAATTTTAGTGAAAATTTGAAATTTGCCAAAAAATCGAGACTTTTTAGGATGGCTCCGGTGGTTGTGGGACCCACCCACACACTTTCTAGCTGGCCTAGGGCCCTTGATAAGTGACCATGAGCTTTGACAAATGGATTTTTCCACTTAAACAAAAGAGGGTTTTCTTTTCCTCTTTTTTGCCTAGTAAACGATGCCATAGCTAGGCATGGTGGCCATTTCCACCTTCTTCCTTCAGTTCTTTCTGGAATTTTTGGGTTCTTAAATTTAATCTAGGATGTTTGAGAAGTCCCTGAAGAAGAATCATGGCTAAAAGAGTCTTCAACTATTAATTAAAATTCATGGAACTTTACTAGATAAAAGCAGTCTAGCAAGGCACCTTAAGTGAGTCCTCTTTCTTCTTCTTGACTTTTTCCTATGATATTCTAGTTAGAAATGGTTAGTTGAGAGCCTAACATCTATAGGGACGTGTGTGCATGTTGTTTAAGGGAAATGGGGGCAAGGAAAAGCTTGAAGAATGTGGAGAAAGCTTTTGTAAGGACTGGAATAAAGGTGTTGGGAGCCTTGAAATGATGGCAATCTCATCTCCAAGCGAGGGAGGTAAGTGAATTCAAGAATTTGCTTCATGTCATCAATTTTCAATGCTGAATTCTTTCTTAGGAATGTTTATAGTTCAATTATAAATAGGAATTGACCTTGCAATGGCATGTAATACTTGTTGGCTAAGAGGCTAAACTCATACTTAGTGTGGATATGTAAGGGTAAACTTTGTGTTTGTGTGATTGGTAATATCCATGGGTTGCTTAGTGATAGTTAATTAATTGAATAGGTTTATTGGTGTATGGTTGATGTATAATTAGTGAGTGGCTGAAAGCATTAGCATGGGGTATATGGGTGTACATGAGTGATCACATGATATGAATGATGTTTAAAGCTTAAATGAATAGTTATATATGTATGTACAAGGTTGGTTAGCTTTACATGTGAATGAATGTGGTACACTATTGATCAAGCTACATTAGTATGTATGTTAAGTCTATGTTATGTGCATTATGGATTTGCTATGTCACAAGCTTGAATAATACATGGAGGTATGAAAGGCTAGGTGTGGCTGAGGCGTAAAATGGGCCTTTACTATGGTAAATGGCATGAAAATGTAAAGGTATGTGTGTAAGTGTACTTATGCTATGGAATAAATGGTTGATTGTATAATGAACACTATGAAAATGCATGATTGGGGCAAATGGCTACTTGTACCCGAAAGCTAGCTTAATTGTAATGGCATGATAAAGTGCATAATATGTGCATAAAGTTATGTGTACTAAAGCATAAGCATAAGAGCATGACTAGATTAGCTATCTTGGCATAAATAAAGAGATATGTGTACCCTAAAATGGCATGTCGTGTAATCAAGAAATGGTATGAATATGGAACCTAACTTGCTAGAAATAAAGTATAAACAGTGGCTTATAACTTTGCCTATAAAGGCTATGGTTTGTAAATGGAATATTTATCATGAAGTATGCCTTTGAGGGCTATGTTTGCTAATTAAATGTAATGGCATTTTGAGCATATATTTTTTCCTTGTAAATGGCCTATGATTTATTGGCTTAAGGCTTATAAACTGGATGTGAATAATGTTGAAAACTACATGGAAAAAGACTGAAAAATGAACTTAGAAAGCTTAGTAAAATCTTACCACAATGACCTATAACTATACTAAAATAACCATTACCTGAACCAATAAATCCACTAGATAGTAAATGGCCTAAAATTGTCAAATACTTATGGAAATAAATCTAGCATAATATATCATAATTATTGGCAATTGTACCCTTGGATATATTTTTCTGATAATTCACCCGGTACAGCTTGTTTGTGGCCATACCAGACTAAAGCTAAATTCCAACTATGCTATAAAAATTATAACTATCTATTTTTGAGTTTATAATATTATAAAAGGTTAATCAATAAAGAAATGGATACATATTGAGGGTAAATGGTCCATTAGATAGACACCCATTGGATGGGTTGATTGGTTAACTTAGGGATCCTTAGCAGCTGCTACATTATCTATTTTTTAGATAGGGCTGGTACAACAACGTAGGTCCCTATTAAGGCCATTGTACTAGTATGTTGGATAGACAACTTTTTACCCTTACCACATGATGCCATATTTGATGTTGTTGGTGCAGTGGCATAGGTCCCGGAGGGCCACTACACTAGTATATTGGATAGACCAGTCTGCTAGGGCAGACATAGCCACTTTATCACTGATCTTTTACATGACACCGGTGCAGCAGCATATGTCCCTGAAGGCCACTGCATTAGTTTGTTGGATAGACCAATCTATTAAGCAGACGACTCCTTGTTATTTGTACCTTGGGTGCCAAAGTTTGATTGAACCAGTGCAGCGGCGTTGGTAAAAAATATAGATCACTGCACCAGTTTATTTTTCCGTCTAGATCCAGTATCTATTAGGGTTTTCTTTTGAGATGGGCCAACTAAAACAATTAAATAAGATTAGTAAAATTTTGCATATGGCTATAAAATATAACATGAGGGTATTTTGGTAATTTTCCTTGATACTATTTAATGGCCTAGTTTGTAAAGATTAAGCATGCAATGAATAATAATGATCCTGAAGCATAATTTAGAGGAATTATGGTGATTAACTAGATAATTTTACAGACAGAAACACCTTAAGGGTAAAATAGTAATTTTTGCATGTTAGTTTTTAAATTGAACTAGGATATCAGAACAAGATAAGCATAGAAGTAGAATGCATGGATAAATTGCTAGACATATTTTAAATGCTTGAATTCACCACTGAATATTATATACTCAGCGTAGATGTTTTGGTGCATAGGTAACAAGAACAAGGATGTAGCCTTGTAAAGCATGCCGAGGAGTTCAGAGGTTATTTTATAAAGGTTAATCATGTGTATCTATATAGCTTTTGCACTTTATGTACTTAGGTAGGGAAAATGGGTATTGTATATGAGGGACACATAGTTGTAGTTGTATATAGATAGACTGTGTTGTAATTAATCAATTGTTAACCTTTGTGTATGTATGCCTTATGTGGATGTTTTTTGAGCCTGAGGCTCTATGTGATTTCTTGATTATGGCCTGAGGCATGTGATTTCTATTTGATAGATGATGATGATAGGTTGATATCTGGGGGACCAGAAGGGTCTAGGAGTTATGATAAATTGTTATAGAAGTGTTTTGCAGCTTTAAAAATTTTGGGATAGTGACTCGGGTAGTCGTTATGCTGCCGAATGTTTTAGAAAATACCTAACTATGTTGAAATCATTTAATCATTGTATGAACATGATAACATGGACCTAAATGGACTATAGAACAATTAGGACTAAGTTTGGAGTCAGATAGAATTGATTAGTGCAGTATAAGTAAAAGTTAAATGAATGACCATGGGAAAAGTCAGGATGAGTGACCTGGCGGGAAGTGCACCACTTATTGCCTTTGTTTAGGAATCTAGTAGGGGTTATTACACAACCCTTTACCCCTTTAGTATAAAAAGGAATTTTATTCAAACTAAAACTCATTTTCCTTCCCCTTTTTCTACCTTTAACCAATAGCAATAGAGAGCTCCCTCTCCCTTTCTTTTTCTCCTTGCAACTATTTAATTTCATTTAATTAAATGAATTTTCATCACTAAAATTAGCTCCATCCCTCCTTAACATCTATTTTAGTAGAAAAAAAAAGAAAAATCAAGCTTAAAGTTAAGGAATCATTCCTTTAGAGAATATTGTCCAGTTTGAGTGTAATTGCTTCTTTTTCTAGTTTCTTATCTTTCTAAGTTGTAAATTAATGACAATAGGGTGTATATATGATTGAATTTAAGTTTGGATTAGTCTAGGAATTTTTATGAATTTTTTAACTTGTATTTAGCTATGTTTGTAAAGGAAGAGGAAAGGGTAATTGAGAAGGGCAAAGACAAGGCATAAGTGGGGTAATTGTATTGTTTTGAGATTGATTGTAAGTGAATTTAATTATATGTGCATTGAATTTCATTTAATTATGCATTTTAAGTGTGTGTGCATGTATATGTCATGTATGGAATGTATGTAATTGCATGTATTTGGATATGATTGATACATAAGCAATGCTAGGTGAATGTTTAAGCACATGTAACATGAGAAATTGATGAGGATAGAAAAAAGCATAAAAATAGACATAGTGGATGAATGGTTTGTCTCATAACTAGGTGTGTGGATGGTTATGTAATGCCCAAAAAATCTTAGTGTTATGAATAGTTCTTCCTGAGACATGAATAGTACCTTTCTAAGACTGAGAGTACTAATCCTACTGAATAGAAGTATTATTCATAACATAAATTTAGGTGAAATTTGAAGTCAAAACAAAGTATTTAGGTGGTTAAAACTGATAGTTAATTTTTACAGCAGTGTCACATAATCATTAACCTATCTTTGCTTGAACCGTAAAAATATTCAAAAGTTGCTCAGAAAATTTTAGGATTAGTACAACTTGATACTCAAATATTCTAAATAGTCTATTAGCACTGGAACTAGAATTTTTGGAGTTTGGGAAGTATTTTTACTAAATCGAGAAAAATAAAATAATTGTATTTTTAATCAAAATTTCTTATTTTTTGAGCTTCAATTTTTAGATGCTTATGGAGCATTAATTATAAGATTTTAAGTGAGGCTAATTGAGGATAATTGGAGTGTGATTAAGAAATATGAAAATTAGGAGGACTTAGGAGGAAATTTGGCCATATTATATAAAGGTCAAAATGAAATAATTTTTGTCAAATTAGGAATAGTTCTCCTCCTCTTCTCTTCCTTGTTGCTGACATCACCTTCCTCTATGTAAGTGTTATGTTTTCTTCTTCCCTCCTCAAATTCCTCTCAATCTCTCACACCCAATCCAAATGTCCAAGCCTCTAAGACCTCTAAAACCCTTTTAAAGTGGAATTTTATGGAAAAACTGAAAGACTTACTAGATTTAGAGTCTCGATGAATGGTGACCATTTTTAGTTCAGGTAATTTTCTTTGAGTTCTGATATTTTTTCATGTCTTATAGGTGCCTAAAAGTCTATTTATATAGTTGAATTTATTTTTTGAAGCATATTAAATTTTATATGAATTTTACAAAATTGAATATGTAATTAGCAGATGACTTAGGCAAGAATCGAAGGATAAGGGCAAGGTGAAGGTGTGAGCTTGATTGTAATCACCTATTTAACTCATAGTAAGTGAAATTTAAGAAATTTAATGTGTGTATGTGTGTGAGCACATTTATGAGTGTGTGTACACATTTGTGAGTGTGTGTACATAAATATGGAAATTGTAAAATTTAATGTAATTAATGCAATTATATGTTTTAATAATTTTTTTTGTTTTATTAACTGGAAATAAATTCTTACAATGATGAGGAAATGAATGGCATGTGTGTGTGTTATAGGCTGAAATTGGCCTTAGGCTTGGCATGTGGATGTTATTACTGTGACTATGTTAAAATATCCTAAATGAGCATTTTATGCATGTATATATATGATATGGCCGAATGGCCTATGAGATTTAATGTAGTTAGGTTATTAGTTTATACATGCATAATAAGTTTGATTCACATGAAAGTGATATATATCAAGCATTATGGCCGAAATGTGCAAGATGGAATAATGCATGGTTTTTTATGAAAAGCATTTCTTTATATGGTTATGTTGATTATGAGAAGATGTATATAGGCATGATTATATTGATATCCTAAGTGAAGATAATCATGTTTATGTAGTATATACTCTTGAGCTTATTAAGTTTATTTAACATATGCTTAAAAATGGATATAATAAGCATTATGGAAGCATAAAAGATATTGTTTCCCGATTGTTCATTTATTGGCCTAACCATTATATTTAATTAAATTAGACTATTTAAATTAATTAATTAAGAAAACTAAAAATATGGTGATTAGCCCATACTAGTTAAGAACCTCGATTGGATAGGTTGACCAGTCAACTAGGGGTTTAGTAGTGGCTAGGACACTTCTATGTCTTTTTAATGACCATCAGGTTGGGTAATGACCTATAGGTTTGAATTATAACCTTTTGGTCCTGTAATGACTTTAGAGTATAAAAATGACTTTCGAGTCTAATAATGAACTTTAGTTCCAGTATGTGGGCCTTAATGGTCCAAATGGCCTTGGTGGCCCCATTATCCAGTATAGATAAGTGTTTTCCTAAGTATGGGCATTAATTTAAATAAAGGACTAAGTTGTTAATTATTAAAATATTTGGTTATTTTGCTATGTTTACATATGGACATTAAGATAAATGTTTATATTTATGAAGTTGTTGCATGCTTTTATATATTGTTTTGTTATAAGTATCACAAGAGCATGGAAGTATGTAGCCATATGCTTGTAATTTGCCATTTCAGTTACATATGCTTGCTAATGTATAAGCACTTTAAATTTCCTTAATTTCACCATTAAGCAAATTTTCTTAGTGCATCGTTTTACTTGTGATGCATAAGTTGAAGAACCATATTAGAGTCAAAGCCTCGAAATTGTTTGCAAATCAAAAGCAAGCTACTTTTTTTTATGTATTTTGCTAATTTGTATATATTATTTTTGTGTTATAAATGGGTGGATGGCACTTGTATGTAACATAGTAGGGATTAGGCCTAATTTGGGATTGTTATTATTTTGTAACTATTCAAATTGGCTTTAGACTTTTTTTATGTTTATTATAACTGATTTCTAAGATTGTGTTGTGTTTGTGATTATGGATGGTCTGGAGAACCAAAATAATGTTGAGAATGAGATGAATGAAATATAGAAGTTTTATTTCATATGTAAGTTACTATTTATTTTGGGATAGTGCATTAGTTTAGTCGTTATGCTGTCGAATTTTCGGCATGAGGATTCCTGAAATGAATGTAACTAGCTAAATGAATTTTAATTATTTTAAGAGTTATATTTTTTAGACTTAAATTTTAAATTGAACATGTTTTGAAAGTGGTTTTTAATTTAGTCATATTTTTAACTAACGATATATAGGATAAGTATGTTTTGTAACACATTTGTATGTGCATCCCTTATTTAGGTCTGACAAACGGTTCGGGTAAGGGGTGTCACATTTGGTGGTATTAAAGCTCTAGTTTTGGCATTCCTTAGTGTCTAAGGGTTTTGTATAAGTGCCATTAGTTTAGAACGTACATCATGATAATATAATGTCAAGGCTTATAATATATTCTTTTGCATATAGCTTGTGATGAGTTCGAATATGCTTCATAGTAAGGAAGAGGTCAAGAGCCATGCTTTAACAGTGGTTGGGCAAATATCTTGTTGAGCTAGGTCTACCTTTAGAAGCAATGCTAGGCAAACATGCTTAGTTACATAAGTACCACTAGTGTTCTTAAGAGAGATTTTAGATCTGCTAAGACAAGCTATAGGGGTAGCACATCCACTACCTTTACTAGTTCAACAGCCACCTCTAGTACCCCAGGCTCTCTAAAAGACTTATCTTGAGAGAATTAAGAAGATAGAAGCTGAAGATTTTATGGATAGAGGTATTGTAGATGCAAGTGCAACAGAGCACTAGTTGGATAGAACCACTAGAATTATGCAACAACTCAAGTGCACACTTGAAGAGAAAGTTATTTGTGCCACTTCTTTGCTGCAAAAAAAAAGTATTCAAGTGGTGGGAAGCTCTGATAGAACAGAAGAATGAGGTTGATTTGACATGGGATTATTTCTTTGAGAATTTCCAAAAGAAATACATTTATAAGTAGTACTTGGATGCTAGAAAATAAGATTTTTTGGCCTCAAGTAGGGATAGAGGTCGATACCTGAGTATGAGAAGGATTTCACCATGTTAAGTTGATATGCTAAGGACATGGTTCATATAGAAGTTGATAGATACAAGATTTGAGAAGGGGCTTAATATGGAGATTAAGGCAGACATAGCTCTTATGAAGATTTAAGACTTCTCTGAGTTAGTAGCAGCTTACCTTGTGGTAGAGGAAGTATAGAAGAGAAGAGAGAATTCTACAAGTAGAATAAAAGATCCTATGGTCAGGGATCAAAAGTGCAGCTTAACATTTAGATAAAAAGTTTAAGGGGACTCAGTTGAGAGCACCACAATAGACCGAGAAGTAGGTCAATCTCAGAGGCAAGGATAGGGAACCTAAAGCAAGTCCAAATAGCAACAATCTTAGGTTACTAATGATCTAGTAACTATAGCTCAAAGCAATTAGTGGCCCAAGTCTTAAACCTACCATAGGAGACACAATAAAGAGTGTTAGAGATTGAGACCAAGAGTTTATTTTGGATGTGGTGCAACAGGCCATTTCATTAAAGATTGCTTCAAATAGTCTGAGGGTGGATAAGGATTTGTACCTAGATTAATTAAAGGATAGAAAAGGGATTGAGGTGAGAAGATTATGGGTACTCAGGGAGTTAAGGCTAAGAGAAAAGCTGAGACTAGAGCACCTACTAGGCAGTATGCCATCAAAGCCAGATAGGAGACCGAGTCCCCCGATGTGATAGTAGGTACCTTTCTTCTCTTTGATTCTCCTACTTTAGCTTTGATTGATTCAGGGTCTACACACTCATATATATGCACTATATAGGCATAAGACTGGGGTTTTAGCATAAGAAAAACCTTGACATAGAGATCATGGTTAGTAACCCTTTAGGCCAGCATGTAGTTGTGAATAAGGTTTACAAAGAATTTCCCTTACAGTATAAGGACATAAATTTTTAGCTAATCTTATTGACCTACCTTTTGATGAGTTTGACTTGATCTTAGGCATAGATTGGTTGTTCAAGTATCAAGCAGTTGTAAATTGTTGTTAGAAGCAGATATCTCTTAAGGCTGATAACGGAATGAAGATATAGTGTTTGGTGAGAGAACGAATTTTCTCTCCAATATGATATTAGCTGTTATAGCTAGACAATTGTTGAGAAAGGGTTGTCTGGCTTTCTTGTCACATATATATGATGTCAACAAGGTAGAGCTAGATGTTAGTGTAATGCCAGTAGTGTTAGAGTATACAAATGTTTTTTCTTGAAAAGTTACCTAGTTTACCACCAGAATAGGAAATCGAGTTCAGTATAGAGGTTACACATGGCACTGCTCCGGTATCTATAGCTCTATACTGGATAGCTCTTATAGAGTTAAAAGAGTTAAAGGTTCAGTTGCAAGGGTTACTCAATAAAAGGGTTTATAAGATTGAGTGTATCACCTTGGGGAGCACCGAGTTTATTTGTTAAGAAGAAGAATGGTTCTCTTATATATAGACTATCGACAGTTGAACAAGGTGACCATCCAAAACAAGTATCCTCTACCAAGAATAGATGATTTGTTTGATTAGCTTAGTGGAGCTGGGGTGTTTTCTAAGATTGATATGAGGTCCAGTTATTAGCAGTTGAGGGTTAAAGATGTAAATCTAGCCAAAACTACTTTCAAGACTCGTTATGGTAATTATAAGTTTTTGGTAATGTCATTTGGGCTTACTAATGCTCTTGAAACTTTTATAGATCTCATGAATCAAGTCTTTTGACCTTTCTTAAATCATTTTTTGGTGGTCTTCATAGATGATATCTTGGTATACTCGAAGAGTAAGGAAGAACATGAATAGTATTATAAATAGTTCTTCAGGTTCTACGAGATAAGAAGCTCGATGCCAAACTTAACAAATGTGAGTTTTAGCTTAGTGAGGTGTCTATCTTGGGACACATCAATTCTATAAAAGGTATTCAAGTGGATCTTAGTAAGATACAAGCTTTTATCGAGTGGAAGATGCCTAGGAACAAAATAAAAATCCAGAGTTTCCTTGGGTTGGCTAGATATTATAAATGGTTTGTTAATGGTTTCTCCTTAATTGTAACACCTATGACTCAATTGTAAAGGAAGAATGTGAAGTTTTTTTTAGGATGATTGATCTCAAGAGAGTTTTGACAAGCTAAAAACCTTATTGACAGAAGTGCCCATCCTTATATAGCCAGTGTCAAGGAAGGACTTTACTATCTACAACAATGAATCTCATAATGGGTTGAAGTGTGTTTTGATGCAAAAAGCAAAGTTGTTACTTATGCTTTAAGATAGCTGAAGCCATATGAGAAGAACTACCTTACTCATGTTTTGGAGCTTGCAACAATAGTGTTTACCTTGAAGATTTGGAGACACTATACCTTGAAGATTTGGAAACACTATCTCTATTGAGAGAAGTGTTTTGTTTATACAGATCATAAGAGTTTGAAGTATCTTCCTACCTAAAAGGAGTTGATTTTAAGATAAAGATGATGGATGGAATTGATCAAGGACTATGATTGCTTGATTGATTATCATCTAAGAAAAGCTAATGTTATGCCAAATGCTCTTAATAGAAAGTTCATGGCAACTATAAGAGCTATGAATGTCAGATTATAGCTTATGAATGATGATGCTTTATTGGTAGAGTTACAAGTGAAGCCTAGTTTGCTACAACAAGTAAAGGATTTTTAGTAGGATTATCACAAGTTGATGAATGTGATTAGTGTCATTCAAGAGGGGAAGCCTATTGAGTATGACATTAAGAGTGATGGTTATCTGTACTACCATGATATGATATGTGTACCCGACGTGGAAGAGTTAAAGAAGAAAATTTTATAGGAGGCTCATAGTGCTCCTTATGCTATACATCTTAGTAACACCAATATGTATCAATATTTGAAGCTATCTTATTGGTGGCTAGGTATGAAGAGAGATATGTTAGAGTTTATGACCAAGTGGTTCACATTTCAACAAGTAAAGGCTAAGCATCAGGTTCCCTCTGGATTGCCCAATCTT
>CANXYI010560302.1:0-10826 GCA_948208565.1 Hura crepitans
ACATTAGGTGGTATCAGAGCCTAGGTTTAGGCATTTGTCAATCTTTGTCATGAGTACTAGTGTCTAGGATTTGATTTTTTGATAAGCTACACTATAATGAGGCTGATAGGTTGTTCTTCTATAATGATTCAAGATGAGTGAAAGAATTCTAGAAGAATGAAGAGAAGAGGTGGCAAGTCATACTTTTACCATTATTTGTAGAGCAGTAGGCAATGTAGCTACACTAAAGCCTAGTTATGCTACACACTAGGTGTAGCCATAGATCAAGGCATTTCCAGCACTTTTAAAGCAGATTGTAGATTTGTTGACACATACATTAGGACTAGATCTTGTACCTCCTCCACTAGCTCTTATACCTTTTCCACCTCCAATTGTACTATAGAAGACACATTTGGAGAGAGTTAAAAGGATAGGAGCAGTAGATTTTCTAGGAACTAGGAAAGATGATGCAACCTAGGTAGAGTATTAACTAGAAAGGACACTTAGAATTCTACAACAATTAGAGTGCTTAGTAGAGGAAAGTTTGAAATGTTTTATCTCTTTCTCCAAAAGGAAGCTTTCCATGGATGGGATACAACCAATAAAAGGAAAGCAACAATAGAGGTAACCTACAAATTCTTTCTACAAGAGTTTAAAAAGAGATATATCCCATAATCTAATAAAGATAAGAAAAGGCAAGAGTTCATGGACTTAAAGTAAAGAAGAAGATCTGTGTCAGAATATGAGAAAGATTTTGCAAGATTGAGTCAATGTGTAGAGGAATTTGTATATACTGAAGAGGAAAGATGCAAGAGGTTCCTAAAGGGCCTTAATTTGGAGATACACATGCAAATAGCCAACCTAAAGGTTGCAGACTTTATAGTTTTGGTAGAAGCAACCTATGATATAAAAGAGATATTGCAAGAAAAGAGGGACTTTTTCTAGAGAAAAAGGCCTTTCACACCAAGTCAAGTTAGTTCAACACCTAG
This sequence comes from Hura crepitans, assembly GCA_948208565.1. Taxonomy (NCBI): domain Eukaryota; kingdom Viridiplantae; phylum Streptophyta; class Magnoliopsida; order Malpighiales; family Euphorbiaceae; genus Hura; species Hura crepitans. The sequence continues at coordinate 969 of CANXYI010560302.1, forward strand.
AGCTAGTAAAAGGCAGAAGGAGGTGTCATCTCAGTCTCAGCCAGTGTAATAATCATAGAGATAACCCCAGTTATAGAGGTCTAGTCAAGCTTCTATATCTAGGTCTTGACCACCTCAAAGAGCTTCTAGTGCCCTAATATTAGCACCTAGGGGTACATCCTTGACTTGTTAGAATTGTATTAGAAGACATTAGGGTCAATACTGGCAAGCAAGAAAGGGAGAGTGTTTCACTTATAGGGCTAAAGACTATTAATAGAGGGATTGCCCTTAGAGGTAGACTGAAGCTACCCGAACTCAAGCACCAGTAGCACCTCTAAACAGTGGACAAAGATAAAGTAGAGGTGACTAATCGAGTAGTAGTCAAGGGATTAGGTCAGAGGCATGGGCTCTAGCCAAATAATATACCATAAAAGCTCGTGAGGAGGTAGAGGCTCTGAATGTTGTTGTTAGTACTATTTATTTATTTGATGCACCAATTTTAGTTTTAATAGATATTAGATCCACTCGCTCTTATATTTGTACCACATAAGCATAAGATAGGGGTTCAAAACTAGAGTATATAGGCATAGACATTCAAGTAAGCAATTCAATTGGAATGAGTGTGATAGTGAATAAAGTCTACAGACACTATCCACTAGTGATCCAGAAATAACTATTCCCTACAGACTTTATTGAACTTCCTTTTCACAAATTTGACATCATCTTGGTGTATGGATTGGTTATCTAAACACCATGCTATGGTTGATTGTGAAAATAAGAGGCTTACCTCAAAATAGCAGAGGAACATGAAGTGACAGTTATGGGTGAGAGAAATTCCTTAAATAACCTCATCTCATTTATTATAGCTAAGCTACTCATTCGTAAGGGTTGTGAAGCATATCTAGACCATATGATTGACATTAGTAGTCTAACGCCTAGCATTGATAAGATCCCAATTGTGTTTGATTTTAAAATGTGTTCTCTAAAGATTTACTAAGACAACCTCTATAATAAGAGCTTGATTTTGAAATTGAAGTATATCCTAGTACTTCACCTGTATTAATTACACCATATAGAATGGCATATGAAGAACTAAAGGATTTATAGGCGCAGTTGTAAGAATTACTAGAGAAGGGCTTCATTAGACCCAGTACTTTACCATGGGGAGCACCTATGGTTTTTGTAAAGAGGAAAGACTAGTCACTGTAGTTGTGTATTGATTATAGGCAGTTGAATAAGGTGACTGTGAAAAATAAATATCCTTTGCCTAGGACTAATGATCTTTTTCATCAACTTTAATGTGTTGGTGTCTTTTCCAAGATTGACGTAAGATCAGGGCATCATCAGCTGAAGATTAAAGAGTTTAATATACCTAAGATTGCCTTTAAAACTTGGTATGGGCATTATGAGTTCCTATTAATGCCATTTGGACTCACTAATGCTCTAGAAGACTTCATTGGTTTAATGAATAGGGTTTTCAACCTTATTTGGATCAGTTTGTGGTGGTGTTTATTGATGACATTTTGGTATATTCTAAGACTAGGGAGGGGATGAACAACACCTCTAAGTAGTGTTATAAACTCTAAAAGAGAAGTAGTTGTATGTTAAACTAAGTAAATGTGAATTTTGGCTTAATAAAGTGGCTTTCCTAGGACATTGTGTTAGCAGAAGGCATCAAAATAAATCCTAGTAAGGTTAAAGCTATGTTGGAATGGAACCTCCTAGGAATGTGACTGATATATGGAATTTCTTAGGATTGGCTTGTTACTAAAGAAGATTTGTAAAGGGTTTCTCGATGATTGTAGCACCACTTACTAAGTTGATAAGGAAAAATGTAATGTTTGAATAGGATTACAAATGTCAATAGATTTTTGATAGACTGAGGATAATGCTAAAGCCACATAAGAGGAACTATTCTACTTATAATCTAAAGTTGGCTATAATTATTTTTGCAAGGAAATTTGGAGGCATTATTTGTATGGTGAAAATTGCTACATATACACTGATCATAATAGCTTGAAATACCTCCTTAGCCAAAAGGAATTAAACATGAGGTTAGAATTGATCAAGGATTATGATTACCTTATTGACTATCACCCAAAAAAGGCTAATGTAATTACAAGTGCATTAGGCCAAAACTTCATGGTGACAATGAGAGCAATGAATATTAGAATGGAATATTCGAAGAAAGTGGCCATCTTAGTTGAATGACAAATCAAGCTTTCTTTTAAGCAACAAATATAAGAGGCACAGACACGAGATGGACAATTAGTAAAAATTATAAATAAAGTCAAAGTGGAGAAGACCATGAAGTTTAAGCTAGAAGAGGATGGATGTTTATATTACCATGGTAGATTGTGTGTACCTTGTACAGATGACTTGAGGACATAGATTTTAAGAGAGGCACATGAAGCTCTCTATTCCATGCATCCAGGTAGTACAAAGATGTACCTAGATTTAAAGCCTCACTATTGGTGGTTAGGGATGAAGCATAATATAGCTACATATGTGGCCATGTGTTTGACATGTCAACAAGTAAAGGCTAGGCATCAAGTTCCTTCTAGATTGTTACATCCAATGACAATACCAGAAAGGAAATGAGAGAAGGTTACCATGGATTTTGTGATGGGATTACCACTGACTACAAACAAGTGTGATGCTATGTGGGTGATTGTAGATAGGCTAAACAAAATAACACATTTTATTCCTATAAAGATAGACTACTCCTTAGAGAAGCTGGCACAGTTGTATATTGATGAAATTATGAGACTCTATGGTGTGCTAGTAGTAATAATTTCAGATAGAAAACCTCAATTCACTTTTAGGTTTTGGAAGAAGTTACATGAAGCTTTTGGTATAAGATTGACATGTAGTATAACTTTTCACCCTCATATAGAAGGGCAATTAGAACAGGTGATACAAGTACTAGAAGACATGTTATGTAGCTATGCAATAGAGTTTAGAGGAAGCTAAGACTAGTACTTATCTTTAGCTGAATTTGCCTATAATAATAGTTATCAAGCTAGCTTGGGCATGGCACCTTATGAGGTAATATATGGTAGAAAGTGCAGAACTCCTCTTTATTAGAGTGAAGTAGGTGAAAGCAAGATCATGAGAATTGACTTAATCAAAGATGTAGAGGATAAAGTCAAGGTTATAAGAGAGGGATTTAAAGCTAACATAGACTAACAAAAATCCTATACTAACTTGAAAAAAAGGGATATAAAATATGAAGCGGGTGAGAACGTATTCCTAAAAGTATCGTTATGGAAAAAGATACACAGGTTTGGTAAGAAAGGGGAGCTTAGTCCTAGATTCATTAGTCCTTATGAGATTACAGAGCATATAGGCCTAGTGGCATATAGGCTAGCCTTACCATTTAAGTTGTAGCAAATCCATGATGTGTTCCATGTGTGGAAGCTTAGGCAATACATATTTGATCTGTCACATGTCATACTTGCAGAAGAGATCCAAGTATAGCAAGACTTGACTTATAAGGAAGAACCAGTGTAGGTTTTGGCTCAAGAAATAAAGCAATTATGGAATAAAACCATACAACTAGTCAAAATGTTATAGAAGCATAACAATATAGAAAAAGCTGCTTAGGAAAGCAAGGAGTAGATGCTGGCTCAATGCCCACAATTATTTTCACTAAGTAATTTTAAGGACAAAATTATATAAGAGGGGAAGAATTGTAATGCCTGTAAATTAAGGCTTCGTGAAAAGTTCCTTTAAGGCTCAAACAGCTTTCATGGGGAGCCAGGACACCTTTGTGAGGCTTAAGAAGGGGTGTACTACTCATGACACTTCAAAGGGCTAAAAAATGAGAAAAAAATTGATTTAAAAATTTAACATAACCAATAATTCATTTTGGACTGTAAGCTAGTGAATCGTAGCCTTTAATGGTCTTAGGTCGAGAATGACTGAGGATATGCCTAAACGTACCTAAAAACATCATACATTGAAGGTCAAAAATTTCACTGAGTTCATTAGTGAAGGAATTTTAATTTTTGGAGGTCGTTTGGTAATTTTTTGACATTTCTTAACTTTCCAAGAAATTAGTTACTTGACTTACCGATGGAATTTTGATGTGAAATTTTTTGAGGCCATAAATAAGCCTAATAGAGGATTTTTAGAATAGACATGATGATTTTTAGAGGTCCAAATGAATTTTTAAAAATTTATGAAGTGACAGCTAAAAATCGAGTTTTTTGGGAAGCTCAGGCACCATGTGTTGCCAATCGAGCCACCCACTCGCCACTATAAAATCCCATGCCACTTAGACATCTACTCATTATGCCAAGTAACCCCTTTTTATTCCATCTCCTTCCCCCATCTTCTCTCTTGGCTGCTGATGCCATTTATAGCCTTCTCTCTCCATTTTTGCTTCTTTTTCTTCTTAATTCCCCATAAAATCCCCACTAAAATTCATGAAATATATGCAAAAATTTATCCATAGGGTCTTTAGACTATATAGAAATTCATGGAAGTTGGAAAAAATGCCTAAAGTTTAAGTTATACATATGGCCTAAAATTCAACTATGGTGTAAGTGACCCTATTTCTTACTTTTTATTTTAGTTTTAAGTAGTCTCTATTATTCTATGAAATAGAATATTTTTAGATTTTCAATTAGAGCCTTAGGAGATTTTTGGTGAATTTTCTATGTTAGGATTGGATTATATAGGTCTAAGAATAATTAAAGAACAGCAAGGGAATTAAGGCATCTAAAGTGTGAGAAAGAATTGAAGATTTTATTAGCTATGTTAATTTGATATAACTCTAGCATGTCATGATGTAATTATATGTGAATTATCAAGAAAATGTGTATGGAATGTCGATATATGCATGGCATAAGGTTAATTGAAAGTCAAAAAGTTGAATTGAATGTGAATTAGGTGAGAAACAATTGTGCAAGTGCATGAAGATCATATGGTTGAGAGGTATGTCATGATGATATGGCATGGCATGCATGGTATGGCATGTATATATGATGTAAAGTGATGAGAAATGTAATGTGTGGAATGAATAAGGTAGTGTGTATATGGAATTGATGAGAAAAATGCATGCATGTGGATAATTATGATATGGCCAAGAGGTATGCTTGATGTACTATGGCATGGCATATCTGGTAAGGTATGTATACATGTGTGTGTGTAGTGGTACATGTGGTGTTTGATATGTGTGTGACATGTATGTGGCATGAAATATTTGTGAACATGTTAATAAATATGGTATATTGTATGGTGAATAAAGGTAGTGTAAATGTGTGAAAATGTGGTATAAGAAAATGTTTGAATGTGAATAAAAGAAAGTGATAAAAAAGCCCTAAAAAGTGGCCTAAATGTGCTTAAAAAGTGGTATATAGTTTGAACATGTGATGTACTTAATTTTGATGGCTATATAAGGCCAATGTTGTTGACATATTTTGTTAAATGTAATGCGATCATATATGGCCTAGAATGGTGTAATGCCAGTAAGTTGAAGTTTCATGAGTAGTTCCTCCATGGCATTAATAGTGTTTCTTATGAGTCAGGACACCTTAATAAGGCCAGAAAGGGGTGTATTAGTCATAAAAACTTTGATGGGCAAAAAAATGGGCAAAATGAAATAATTTAAAAATTTAGCAAAACCAATAAATCATTTTGAGCTAAGAACTAGTGAATTGTGACATAAAATGAGTTTGTCTCAGGATAGCTTGAGCATGTGCTCAGACAGACCCAAAAATTATATACCTTGAACCTCAAAAATTCCAATCTACATAGTGGTGAAGGAATTTTTATTTTTTGAGATCATTTGATATTTACTTGGAATATCTTATTTTAGTGGGTGAATAGTAACTATAGTTGTTGATAGAATTTTGACTTAAAATTTTACAGGTCTCTTAGTGGCACTAATAAAAAATTTTTAAAACTAAAATGATAATTTTTGGAGGTTCAGAGAAATTACTGTGAATTTCAAAAATTTAAATGTAAACCTAGAGAAATTGGACCATTAGATCGCCATGTGTCATGATCCGGGCCATCCACCTTGCCCATATAAAAGGCTTTACACATGTGAGGGACTCACGTGTTGAAAAACTATTTTCCTCCTCCCAAACCACACAAAATCGATGCCATTCCCAAGAAACCCCTACCACATTTTTTCTTTCCCTCTCATTCCATACACCACCAAAATTCATTAAATTTATGTGCTTTTGACCTTCCATAACCCATAAAACCTAAATCAAGTGGAAATTTCACCATATCTTGCCTAAAATGAGAGAAAATTCACTTGAGGTGAGTATTGACAAATTTAGGTGTAAGTGACCTAATTCCATTTTTTATTTTTTGTTTTATGTAGCTTAGGTAATTCTAAGAAATCCTTTTTTCTTTTTTTTGGATTTCAATTTAGAGTTGTATAAAATTTTGGGAATTTTTCTAAGGTGAAATTCTTTATGTTTAGGGTAAAGAGAAGGAGTTGAAGGAAAACGCCATTCAAGACTTAGAAGTGGTGGAGAAAGGGGTGTTTTCACACCCTATATATATGGACTTGACTCAATTGATGCATGCCATATGATTTTGCATGAGTTTATATGCGAACATGTGTATGGAAATTGTGAAACATAGGGTTAGGCATGGAATTTATGTAAATGAATGGTATAATTATGTTTATGCCATGAAAATGACCTTGTATGCATGATTTGGGTGAGAGAAACCAAGTGTAGGTGTGTGTGTTATGTATTGCTAAAACATGTGCATGTATGTGAATGTTATGTGTGTATGGGTATATGGCATGAAAAGTATAGCATTGACATGGAAATGAGGTGCAAATCATGGTAGGAATGTGAATGAAAACCATACGTTGTGATGAATAATGATTTATGTCAATTGTGACTCAAATTGGTATACAATGGTATCACATGGTAAGGTATATATGACACGTCCTATAAGATTCCCGAAGAAATCCAATAAGCGGTGCACTTCCTGCTAGGTCACCCATCCTAGAATTGCTCTTTCGATTTATTAGTTTAACTTTTTCTAAATCATTATTATTTGATTCAGTTAAACTTTAAATTTAATTCTACTTTCTTATATGTCTAAATTAAGGTCATACTACCCTATTCATGCCAAGATTTCACAACTATAGGTCAGTTAGATTTTTTCATAAATCTGGCAGCATAACGGTTGTCCAGGTCCTTAAAATTTTATACCTGTGAAAAACACTTTAATAATCTTAGTTCACATCTCTTGGAAACCATTGGTCCCTCATGTATCAACCTAACTTGAGCCTATTCATTAGACACACAGGCCTCAAGCCACAATTAGGCAATCATAAATTAGAGCCTCAGGCTCACATACCATATCATTTAGAAAAGGAAACCACACATTTAAATCAGTCTAATAGCAAGCTTAATAAAAAACATTGTTTATGACATATATGTTTATACAAGCCACATATACATAGGCTACCCATTCACACCTAAGTATAATGAGTGAAAAAACTATACAACATATATACATAACAACCTTTTGCCAATTATCCTCTAAACTCTAGCTACATGCTTCATGAGGTTATACCTTGCTTATCTTTACTTGCACACTAAAATAGGTACGCTGAGTTTATAATATATTTAGTGGTGAACTCAAGCATTTAAATCATGTCATATTGTTTATTCATGCATATGTACTAATAATATTACTATACACAGATTATTAGTTTTAGTTAAAAAATTTAGGTCTCAATTACCAAAATGCCCTTCTGCCTATAGATGCCATTTAGTTACCTATTTACTTATTTAAATACAAGTAAATTATTGATTCAAAATATTTCAAGTAATAATATTAAAAGAATATAGCTATTAGGTCAATAAAATCCATGTGTGTGAAAATTACCAAAATACCTCTGAGTGTATATACTGAAGTATCATTCAGATAATCATATCAAATTATGTATTTTATTAGTTTCCAACATTATATTTAATTTATGCATTGTTTATTTAATTTAATTTAACTGGGTCGACTAGAAAGACAACACTGCTATGCACTAGACCTAGAGGGAATAAAAATAGTGCAATGATCTACATTCTGGAACCCAACCACTGCATCGACTTGATCAAGTCATAGCACCCAAGGTGCAAATAACATGATGAGTTTTGTTTAACACGCTAGTATAGTGGCCCTCTAGGACCTTGCCTACTGTACCGGTCTTATTTAAAGATTAGTGATGTCATAATTAGGTCTACCTAGCAGATTAGTCTGTCCAATAGACTAGTGCAATAGCCCTCTAAGACCTATAACATTGCACTAACCTAATTAAGTGAATGGCATCAAGTGTGTAAAAGTAGACAAGTGTCTATCAACTAGACTAGTAAAATTGTCCCAAAGTGGACCTAAGCTGCTGTACCAGAATTGCCTAAAAATCAAACAATGTAATAGCTATTAAAGTCCCTAAGTTGACTGGTCAACCTATCTAGTGGTGTCTAACTAATGGGCCATGTAACTCAATATATGTTTATTTCTTCACAAATTAACTTTTTATAATATTTAAGAGTAAAAAAAATAGTCAGTTATGAATTTTATTTTACAATTTAATTTTTTTTCTTGATCTAGTATGGCCATAATCAAGCTGCTCTAGGTAAATTTTTATGATTATTTTAAGTCCTTTAATTTTTCATTATTTAAGGTATATTATACTTCATTTGACTCCATAATTAGTTTTCATGCAACTACTATTTATGTCCAGTGACATTTTTTGTTCAAGTAATGGTCAAAATAGACAGTTGTATGTCATTTTATTACTTTACAATAGCCAATTCTAGTCCCATTTCTTAACATTTTCTAGTGCAGTTTTCACTTATAATCTCACAGCATTCATAGGCCTAAAGCCACCCATTTACTAGGCCAATTTACAAGGCTAAAATATAGGCATTATTGCCATCATATTCAATCACAAATAATAACCCTTAAAGGCATATATTATAGTTACATTACAAGCCAATTTTGAATTCACTTTTTAATCAAGTTCAAGCTCATTTCCTAGGACTTTACTTGCCTTTCCAAGACATATATCAAACATTAATTTTATACCATCCACATCTTACATATTTATTTAATCATACCTAGCCAATTATGGCACCAAAAGGTTTATTTACTGAAGCTTTATAGCACATACTCATTATATAAATGTTATCAATTCTTTTATGCCATTACCATTTACTTAGTTCTCCAGTATAGCTATCCATTGGCCTTAGTCATGCATTTTCTTGGTGTTTACCACACATTCCACCTTTTAACCATAGCGTAAACACATACATGTATATACATGAACAATTCCATCCCAACTAAGATAGTTCATACATGTCATAAGCCTCGGCCATAACTAAGTTTTTATGTCTTACACTAATCAATCTTATCTCATACCAAACAATCCTTTCATATAACATAAGTCCAAAATACATGCTAAAACAATTAGCCACACATACACAACATATAAACATGTACCATAGGGAATAAACATCACTTTTTATCACAAGGTTAAACAACCTAACAAACCTATACTCATCCTAAAGCTCTCGGCCAACCAACATTCCATACACCATACACAAATTTCCAACAAGCAAGTTCTTATTTCTATCATCCATTGACAATTTCTCTAAGGATTCTACTTACTCTTAAAGGTACGATGATTTGGACACTAAGCTAAGCATTCCTAAAGCATATTCTAGCCTTTAGAGATCAAGTGGCATGAAGAAAACACCAAAGTTCACTTACCTTATGTAGACACTAAGTTTCGAGGGCTCTTAGGTTTAGTTTGTCTGATGATGATAAAGAGGGACAAAAATCCTAAAAGTTGGGTTTTTTGAGTCCAAACCAAAGATCTCAAAATTTTCCAAAATAAAG
>CANXYI010560415.1:0-10978 GCA_948208565.1 Hura crepitans
AGTATTGTTGTAAGATGTAGCAATCCAAAAGGAACTTTATGTTCAGCTTTCACCTACTAACATGTTAGACATTTAGCCATATATTATTCTACATCTCTTTTCATACCTAACCACTAGTAATGTGGTTTGATGTCCAAATACATCTTCGTATCACCTAGATGCATAGAATAAAGAGCTTTATATGCCTCCTTTAGTATCTATAACCTCAAGTCATTTATACTAGGTACACACAACCTACCATTATATTATAGACATCCATCTTCACTTAGTTCAAATGCTACTACCTTCCCCTCTTTGACTTTACTTACAATATGTATCAACTATTCATCCTTAGCTTGTGCCACTTTTATCTATTATTTATAGCCTAGTTTAATCTATAACTTTACTAAGATAGCATCTTCCTCTATATACCCTAATCTAACATTCATGGTTCTTAATGTCACTATAAACTTCCTGCTTAGTGTATTTGCAACAATAATAGCTTTTCCTAGATGGTATTCTATCAGACAATCATAATCTTTTATTAATTCTAGCCACCTTTGCTATCTCAGATTCAACTCCTTCTAGGTAAAGTGATATTTCAAACTCTTATGATCACTATAAATGTAAAGTTTGTCACATTACAGGTAATGCCTCTAGATTTTCAAGGCAAAGATAATAGCTACTAACTCTAAGTCATGTGTAAGGTAATTCCTCTCATGTCACTTCATCTGTCTCAAAACATAAGCTACCACTTTTCCTTCTTGTAATAGTATGAAACCTAATCCATTAAGTGAAGCATCAATGTATGCAACAAAAATCTTTTCTTGGTTCAGGTTGAATCTTTGACACTGCCTACTAGATTCCTAAAGAAAGACGATAAATGATGCACTTCCTGTTAGGTTACCTATCCTAGAATTGCTCCAGGGGTAAACTCCTTAATACTTATAGACTATTCTAGAACTTTATCAAGTGTCACTTTGATGTCCAGTCTAATCCTTAAACATGTTCATATATGGTTAGACAAACTTAGAAAACCCTTTTACAGACACTTTACAAATTACCAAAAAATTGGGCAGCACAATGCTACCCAGGTGGCATACCAAATTTTTTTTTTCACCTGTTAGAAACACTTTTATAAACAATCATTCCATTCAACCTCTATTTGGACCCTTTTGTTACCCCAATCAATATTAGCACACATCAATCATATATTAGAAACACATATAGGACCTAAGGCCCACAATTATAAAAACATCAAAGAAACTAGACAAATAAAGCGCCTATTTATATATGCCACATCCATGTTTTATATATACAAACATAGCAGCTCTTAAGTATGCTAACATATACCTATAGCATATTACATGAGTGCTATCTATAAGACAAAATGGGAAAGACTCTAGGCACCCTTCAAGGAATACACTATTACACAACATGATCTCCGAGGCTGGATGCTTGTCTTCGTAATCTATGCACCAAAGCACTAGAAAGCTGAGTATAAAACTCAATGGTGAACTTGATGCATTTAAAACTTGATACATACATTAGCATACATGCAATGATAATATAACAATCATAATGTAGTGTGTGGGTGATATACTAGGTGATTCATGCCATCCAGGTGATATGCCATTTTTACACAATAATTAACAAAATTCTACTACAATAAGTTTAATTTAATAATTCATGCATTAATCTACCACTAATCAAAGTCTCGATATTAATTCCATTTAATTCATTAGGCTCAACTAGATAGCTACACCTAAGACACTGGACTAAGAGGGAACTGAAAGTTGTGTAGTTGCCCACATTTTGGACCCCAACCATTGTACCGGCCTAGTCTGATAGCAGGGATCAAATCACTTAAACCTTTTAATACTAGACAAGAGATAGTATGGATCAATCCATAGGCCTCCTAATATCTCAAGCATGTCTACCTCCAAAACATGTTGTGGATAGTAGGGATCAGTCCATAGACCTACCAATATTAAGAAATCATAACCAACCACAGTGGATAGTAGGGATCAGCTAGTAGACCTCGCAATATCCTAAAATCATTGAAACCATTTAGCAACTGCTAATCCCTACTTTGACCAGTCAAGCTATCAAGTGGGTGTCTAACTTATAGGCCATTTGACTTGATTTTATGTTCATCTCTTTACTAATCATCTATTTTGTATTATTTAATAGTGGAAAATAGATAGTTATTAATTATTTTTAGACAGTGGTGTTTTTAGCCTGGATAGTTACAGGTCATTTTAAGCCGTATCAAACAATTTCGAGTAAATTTCTAAAATATTCTAGGGCACTATCTGAGGCATAATTAAAGTCATATTAAATCTAGACTAGTCCATTATTTTAATCCAGTTATATACATGCTAATTAAACATTTTAACTATAGTCCCAAAATTCAATTCTATGGGATAGTTATAGGTCATTTTTCATTTCAACTACACCTATTTTAGGTCTAATTTAGGCCCTTTTCACATCATTTTTTAGTGCCATTTGCACTCATTTCCATATACTTTCATAGGGTTAATGCTAAGCACAGTTGTTGTACTTAGATAGCCATAATGAAAAGCTTTTATTTTCTTTGACGTAAACATTACCAAAGGCCTAAATTGAAGTCTCATTTTTATGCCGCAAGTAGTTCATTTTAATGTCACTTTTACCTATATATTTCAAACCAATTTCACACCTTTCTCCATGCCATTTCTTAACCTTAAAAGCTTCCTAATTCTTTGCATTTCATGCCTTATTACTCATGCATACACATTTAAGTTATACCATAAGAACATTGCATAATTAATGCAAAATATGTCATTCCATATCATACATATACACATACTATATCATACCTTATTTTTCATGCCTTTTAGCCTTGCATACCTCTCGACCAATGTCCCTAAATTATGTTACACGTGCCTTTATCCATATTCAAGAACACATAAACACATCTTAGCATCACAAAAGCATGCTTACACACACACAATGCCATTTTTATATAACCTAGGCCATTATACACCTCGAACATGTCTCAGCCACACTAAGTTTACACACACACATAAGCCTTATTCATGACTTTCATTGCCTACACCAATAATGGCATCACTAATAAGATAATTACATAAATTACCATTTTAACTCACGATATAGCTAGCCTACATGCTAAGCAACCTCTTGACTAAAATAAGCCCTATTAACACAACTCTTAATTTCACCACATACACTTATAATTCATACATTTTCCATCTCAAACACTTTAGAAACCATGCAAAACTCACCTTAACAAGTCATATACACATGTACCATTATGCCTACCTCTCGAACAAATGAGGACCATGCCCCTCCATGCATTTTTTTCACCAAATTACCTTTCCAAACATGTACTCCATATATAATTAACATAAGTACATGCCTAATTCATCATTACACACACTTTAGCTAAGTTTGCAACCATTTCCATACAAGATTTCTACACTTATCACACTTGAAATTCATGGTCCATGCTTCGAATGCCTTAAATTCAAATACCTTTCTACTAAATGAATCTTATTCCTCACTTTACGTTTGAAAGAGGCCTACTTTTACCTCAATTTACCTATACTACCATACATGCCACCTTACATTGAAAAAACATTGAAAAATCACACAAGTCCCCAAATCAAATTCTAAGACTATAGGTAGTCTTTAAACAATGAAATCCTTTAAGAAACAAATTAAAAAATAAAAAAATACACAAAAGAAGTTAATTACTAGCACCGTTTTGATGTACACTTGGTTAATTCTTAAACTTTTTAAGCTTTATGCACTCTTATGGCTTGTAATTTCTTTAGAAATCAATTCATCACACATTAAGATGATTTTTGGTGGCAATTAAGAGGAGAAAAGCTTGAAAAAAAACAATAAAAATGGTGGAAGTAATAAAGGAATGGGGTCAGGATGATAAAGGAGGAAAATGAGAGGATGAGTGGGGTAGTGAGTAGATAATGGCATTTGGACACTTAGGTGTCAATTAGAGGTTTGTATAGTGGCTGAGGTGGCACAGATGGGGTCACATGCCACTCGAGCATCCAAAAAAAACTCAATTTTGGTAGAAACTTTGGGGAATTTTTAAAAGCCACATGGACCTCTAAAAGTCATTACATTTATTTTAAAAATTCTTAATTACTCCCATTTAGAGGCTCATAAAATTTCATGGCCAAATTCCATTGATAGGACAATTAACCAACAACCTCGATTTACGTTCAAGGCTCAAAATTAAGAAAATTTGTTAATAAGCTCGGAATTCAAAAATTCTTTCACCATTAGAGTCAGAGAAATTTTTTAACCTCTAGGGTATGGTATTTTTAGGTCTGTTCGAGGCACATCTCGGGTCATTCCCTACCTAAATCCATATGAACTTACAGCCCACTAGGTTATAGCCTAAAATAATTTATTAGATCTACTAAATCTTCAATTTAAGCTATTTTCATCTATATCAAACCCCTTAAAGTTTCATGAACCGTACACCTTACTTTAGTCCATGTGAAGGTAACCTAACACTCTGAGCAACTTTTTGAGCCTTGGAGGTACTGTTCATAGAGCCTTAACTCATAGGCATTATAGAATCGTAAGATCTTTAGTCAGCATCTTATTTAACTTATGAAAGGTCCCTTTACATTTTACATGCCATTCAAATTTTGCATTCTTTCTTATCAATTTGGTCATAGGTGATACAATCATTGAGAACCCTTTCACAAATCTTCTATAGTACCCAGCCTATCCTAGGAAACTCTGTATTTTTCTCACATTCCATGGATGTTCCCATTCTAACACTACTATAACCTTGTTGTGATCTACCTTGATACCTTTTTCTAACACTATATAGCCTAAGAAAGCCACTTCATTTAGCCAGAATTCACACTTACTCAACTTGGCATACAACTATTTTTTTCTCTTAATGTTTGTAGCACAACCTTTAGATGTTGTTCATGTTCTCTTCTAGTTTGGAGTACACAAAAATGTCATCACTGAACACCACTACAAATGGATCTAGGTATGGTTGAAACACCCTATTCATTAGGTCTAGAAAAGCTATTAGGGCATTAATGAGTCCAAATGGCATCACTAAGAACTCATAACGTTCGTATCTAGTCCTAAAAGTAGTCTAGGGAATATCAGCCTCCTTAATCCTCAACTAATGGTACCCTAACCTCAAATCTATCTTGGAAAAGTTAATGGCACCTCAAAGCTGATAAAAAAAAGCATCACATCTAGGCAAGTGATATTTATTTTTCACTGTCACTTTATTTAACTGTCTGCAATCAATACACAATTAGAGAGACCCATTTTTCTTCTTTACAAAGAGCACAGATGCTCTCTAAGGTGAAGTATTGGGTCTTATGAAACCCTTATCTAACAAATGTTGCAACTACACCTTCAGTTCCTTCAACTTAGTAGGTGCTATTCTATATGGAGTAATGGATATCGAAGAAGTACTTGGATACACTTCAATTTTAAAGTCATGTTCCCTCTATGGAGACAATCCTAGGAACTCACGAGGAAACACATCAAGAAATTTAGAAACAATTGGAATCTATCTAAGGCTAGGTGTAGAAGTATTAGTGTCAATGACATGGGTTAGGTATGCCTTATAAACTTTATGAATGACTTTTCTTACTGTAATAGCTGAGATGAGATTATTCTAAAAGCTTATCTTACCCACAACTATCACTCCCTATCCCTCTACACTCTAAATGGTCAACTTCTTATGTTTACAATAAACTATAGCTTAGTGTTTCGATAACCAACCCATTCCCAAGATAACATCAAATTCATTGAAGGGTAGTTCAATCAAATTAGTAAGAAACAATTGTCATGAACAACTAATGGACACTGTCTGTATACTTTGTTCACAGTCACACCTTGTCAAATGGGATTACTAACTTGAATATTTAAGCATACATGCTTTGGTTTTAGCCGTCTATCATGTGCTTGTGTAGTGCATATATACAAATAAGTAGATCCTAGGTCTATTAATGCCAAAACTAGAGCATTAAGTAAATAAAAAGTACCAATAATGACATCTAAAGCTTTTACTTCTTCACGAGCCTTGATTACTTATTATATAGCTAGTGCATGGGCTTTTGGCTTTATCCCTTGACTGCTACTACTAGGTTGATCACCTCTGGCTTGTCTCTTTACCCTACTCTGAGGTGTTTTTGATGCCTTTGTATGAGCACCCTCTATCTATCTCTAGGGACACTCCCTTCTGTAATGGTCTTTAGACCAACAAATAAAAGATCCCCTATTCTAGCCTACTTACACTGACCTTAGTGTATTCTATTACAAGTGCCATAGGGTAGAGGAGTGTTTTTAGCCCTTGTTGCTAGAGCACTAGTAGCTAGTTATAGTGATCTGGGTTTAGATACCGAAGCTTGCCTAAATCTCTCTAGTTGAGGTGGTCTATGTGTCTGATACCTTAGATGTGATTGAGTTTCTATTTACCTTTTTCTAGTACTTAGGGTTGAACTAGATTGCCCTGCAGTGAATTGTCTCTTTCTCTAGAAGACCTCTCTTTTCTCTTGCACGATTTCCTCTATATCATATGTAGTTGATACCAAAGTTGTCAAATCTCTAATTTGTGTAGTGGATATCTACATTCTTAACTCTACATTGAGTCATTTTTCAAATCTTTTGCATTTTTCTTCCTTAGTATGAAGAATTTCCTCTGAGTATCTACTAATTCTGGCAAAGTCCTTCTCGTACCTAGATATCGATCTTCTACCCTATTTGAGCTCAAAGAACACATGTCTCTTCTTATCTTTATATGAGTCAAGTATATATCTCTTTGTGAACTTCTTCTGGAAGAACTCCTAAGTTAAGTCTGCTAGTGTCTTTCTCTTTCTAATAGTGTCCTACCAATGGAATTCCTCTTCTTGTGGAAGAGAAGTAGTAAACTTCAAACTCTCCTCCTCTATACACCCCAACTATTCCAGTATCCTTAATGTCCTTTCTAGGCAATAGTATGCTTTTATGGTATCATCTCCTTTAGCTCCCAAGAAGTCTACAGTCCTCATTTTCTTTATTCTCTCTAGGTATGCCTTCTATAATGCAACTAGAGGTGGATGTGGAAGAAGTAGAGTTGGCATAGGTATTAAAGCAAGTGGAGGACGTACTACTACTATGGTATGTTTAAGCAATTCCACTATCTGTTGTAATAGTACTAGAGATGCCCGGGTCTGTGGTTGTGTCTGAGGTTGTGGCCGATGTACAACATCACTAGGCTCAAGTGTGGTTGCACTACCTACTTCTTGTATAGTGGTAAGAGCATAACTGGCTACATCTCTACTCAATTCCTCTAGCGCTCTATCAATCATATTAATTAACAAAAGAAGAAACTGTACCTATTGTCCTCTTTGTAGTGTAGCATATTAGAATAATCAATTCTTAGACAATGGCACTCATGTAAAACACCTAGGAATATTTAACCTATGCTCTGATACCACCCAATGTGACACCCCTACAAGATTCCTAAGGAAACTTGATAGGTGATGCACTTCCCACTAGGTCACCCATCCTGAAATTGCTCTAGACCTACATTCATTTAACACTTATAGATTTTTCATTATCTAGATAGATATTGCCTAGATCTTCTATCTATCACTTAGACATCACTGTTTAGGATATTTTAACATAAAATTTCATCTGACAATCCATTACAAATTTTAAAGAAATTTGGGTAGCATAATAGCTATTCAGGTGACATCCTAAAAATTTAGACATATGAAAAACACTTCTAATAGTCTCAATTACTTCTCATATCACCCTCTAGACCCTTTTGGTATTCCACTATCATCAATATTTCAATTATAGATATTCAATCATCACAAAGAGTCTCAACCCCAAAACATTAGAATTAGATAGAAATTAAACATTCAGATAAGAGACCATGTTTAGGCATTATTGATCTCACTTATAACTATAGACACTAGCAGCTCCCAAATGAGCTGAACCCATAACCTATAGTATTTACATGAGTACCTATTGAAACCATTAAAAGACAAAATCTCATACACTTCAATGTCTCTAATGCTACACTACACAAAACTTGAGGCTAGACCACTACTTCTTGTTACCTATGTACCGAAACACTAGTGCTCTGAGTATGAATCTCAATGTTGAATTTGAAATAATTACATCTCAATGCAAGCACACAGATGAATCAGACATGCTAGGGATGCATGAATGCACACTATAATATCCATGCTACAAATAATATTATTTCATTAACTAGTCTTATAATTTAGTTATTTACATTTATGCCATTTTAGACTGTCATTAATTACTATGTCACTATTATTTGTCAATTGGTAAAATATTAATTTTCTTAAATAAGCCCAACTAGGTAGACTACACTTTTAGACACTAGACTAAGAGGGAAATCAAACTGTGCAGTGGTCTTGCATTTTGGACCTCGAGTCCTAAGCTTGCCCTATTGTAGTGGCCCATATTGTGGATCCTAACCATTGTACTAGCCTAGAATAAGAAACAAACAAATAAAAATAGTATCATATCTTCATCATGTCACATTATCCATATCATAGTGTAATGGCCCATCTTATAGACCTCGACCATTGTACCGGCCTAGTCTGATAAATAGACAATAATATTAACAACATAGTGCAATGGCCCATCTTATGGAACTCGACCACTACACTAGCTTGGTCTAATAAATAGATAAATAAAATCATCATATCATAGTGTAGTGGCCCATCTTATAGATCTCGACCACTGTACCGGCTTAGTTGGATAAAAAGACAAATATCTAATAGCTGCTAATCACTAGTTGTGTAGTCTCTTATTTATATTTATTTTATTACTAATCTCAATTTTAAAATTTTTACAACCCATTAACAAAAAATTATTATTTTATTTCCATAACCCAATTTCAGCGAGACAGTTACAAGTCAGTTTTATTACTAGACATTTATAAGTCAAATTTTTTAAAAGCTAATTTTAGGTCTTTTACATAGGCCTTTACAAGTCCAATTTAGGCTTAGTTCTAAGTCACAATCCAAGCCCTATTATATTTCCATTATAAGTCCCAAGTATGTTCCTTTCTCTCAGGTACATTTTAAAAGACAATTACATGTCATTTCTCTTTTCTAGTAAACTGTTATAGGTCATTTTCCACTATTTATTAGGCATTTTCTCATGCCAATTCAAGCCATATTGACAATCCATTCTAGGCCACAAATATTTTCATTCCATTTAATAAAATAAGGCAAAAACAATGGCCTCATATTGGCATGAAAATTAAGTACACAAAGTCCATAATTCATGTTCCATTTCATGCCATTATAGGTCACTTTTACCTATGCCTTACAATTAAGTTTCAAACCATTTCTTAAACCCTTTTTCTTATTTTAATTTGTCATAATACATGGCATATTTCCATGTATGGTTTCACATATTCCTTGCCAATTCTGTGCCATACATCATATGCTCATGATATTATGCCATTCATGCACATCAAATTACCATAACATATGGCACTTGCCATGCTACACTATGGCATACATAACTCTTTGCCATTTCTTGTTCATGATCATACATATGCATTTTTCCTTCGTTCATCACACATACATGTCATATATCATTATTCTAGCACATAACACATGCACACATGACATATCATGCATGCCATGCCATGAAACACTAAGCATAAGTCTCAGAAGAATGCTATGACACACCATATACATGCCTTAACCACACATTTAACACACACATTCTTGTATTGTTTCATCAAATTCACAACATACACACCTATTTCCATACCAACCATACCATTTCCCATTACATACATACCTATTAACATCACTTACATGCCATGACCTATGTTTATACCTATTGGCCATCTTAATTTCATTACCATAACTACATCTTCTCACTAAGTTTATCACTCATACATACACATACATGCCCTACATGCCATTTTCCATAAAGTATACCATACATACATGTATTATACATAATTCACATGTTCAAATACTTTAATATACCTCTTGGCCACACTATATGCTATCTATATTCATGCACATTCTCATCAATTACATATTCCTATTTCTTATTCCCATGTCATACACTTTATGTATCATAATATCTACCATATTCACATTCCATACAAACCATTCCCTTGCCGTGACTGAAGCAAGCCTCTCAGGCAAAACATGTTCCTCACTATACATGTATAATTCTCACAAAATTAACATACCAATCATCAAAATTACACATAACCAACATCCTATTAGGCTTGTATCAATAACTTCCATACTATACATGTTTAAATTACAACTTCCATACACTAATTCAAGGCAATTCATAAGCAAACTCAATATGTAGTGCTTTTATTTAATCAAATTCACATACTGATTACACCTTAAAAGCCTATTTTATTCAAAAGATCTTTTTATTTGCCTTTTTTTAAACCATCCTTTCCTAAGCCTATATAAATTATAAACTAGCTTAGAAAATTAATGAAAAAATTTACAAGCCTCTAGTTGACAATCTAAAAGTATGGGTAATCATAGAATGAGGAAATCCCCTTATACATAAAATAAAAAGTGAAGGAAACCACTTACACATGAAGTTGGATTGTCAAGCTACCCTTTATGTACACTTAAGCTCCAATGAATCATCTTGGCTTCTTTGAGTAACAATGGTGCTTAAAAGCTATAAGGATTAACTTCTACCTAATTAATGTGATTTTTAGTGGAATGTCTGGTGAGAATAGAGCTTAAATTAAAGCAACAATAAAGGATATAAGGGAAAGATGGCATTGAAAGCCAAAGGAGAAGGAGAAGGAAGAAATGGTGGAGGTAAGGTGTCATTTGGCCAAGTGATGTAATGTGCACATGGCAAACTATTTATAGTGGGATTGGGATGGCTCTAATTGTGACACGTGTCACTTGAGCATCTCGAAAATGCTTGATTTTGGCTATAGCTCTAAGTA
>CANXYI010560458.1:0-10669 GCA_948208565.1 Hura crepitans
CTAAAATAATAATAATAATAATAATAATAATAATAATAATAATAATAATAATAATAATAATAATAATAATAATAATAATAATAATAATAATAATAATAATAATAAAAGAAAGGACAAGAAAGAAGAATATGTATAAAATAAGAATTAAATAAAATTATAACATGATTGAGAGATTAAGATTCAAACAAATAGCACGAGAATTACTCATCAAGAATTAGGGCGAAATTAATTATATTTATAGACATGACCTCAAGGAAATTAAGGTGGGGTTAATTATGGAACTAAGGTAGGGTCAAATTGTTATGTCTCCAAGTGAGAGGGACTGTATCTTAAATAAACAAAGTAAATGTATATGCATAAAAGAATTATTATACAAATATAATGAAGGTACTTTAATTAAATAAGGGAAGAATACTAGAAATTTGTATATATACATATTAAAATCATAGTGAGAGAACATTAAACACTCGATGCTATCTTGTAGGACAATGAAGGATAACGATAAGGATTCTTATGAGTAAAGCGAATATAATGCCAAGGTCGAGATGTATGATAAGTACATAAGAATAGACCATAATTCTAATGAGCATACCATGATAATGAAAAGTATATTATAATTGTGAACATGAGAATGAGATTATCATAACACAATATATATGTTTGAATTCATATGAAAAATCACTACTAGGAGATATGTAATGAGAAAGAGAAAAGAAATAAGACCACGAGATACAAGGTATGTAGGCAATGATATATGAACCCATTAATATTAAAACCTGGTTGACATATGATAAACGGCTAAGAAAATGTGGTAACTAAATAAAATTAGAGTTAAGGCCCATATTAGTTAGACACCTACTGGATAGATTGACCGATCAACTTGAGAGTTAGTAGCTACTAGGGTTTTGATCCATAAGGATCATTGTCTTATTTTATAGCGGGTGCAGCCATCGAGGTTTTGACAAGAGCCTTACACACTTTTGGATATTGGGAAGTCTGCTAGGGTTAGTCCCTACTATCTACTTTGATTGGTATTAGGAGGTCCTTCAGGGCTGATCCTACTATCCCATTTCTTTGGGGCTTATCCCTACTATCCCTTTTCTTTGGGGTATTGAGAGGTCCTTCGAGGCTGATCGCTACTATCCCATTTGTTGGAGGTCCATCTGGGCTAATCCCTACCACTTGGTATTAGGAGGTTCTATGGGTCTGGTCTTTGCTATTAGATGAAAGGTGTGTATAAATGCTAAGGTCTATAATGTGGGCCATTGTACGAGATAGATCCCAATATCTAATGTTAAGTGTATGTTTTCCAAATATTGGCTGAATAAAGAAGAATGATAAGTTCAAAAATAATTTATATATGAATAAAGATATTATAATATTAGGATCTAGGAAAAGGAAAATAAATGAAAGGAAAGGAAATTGACTGGAGGAAGAGATGAGTTGAAATAACAAATAAAAGGAACTAATCAGAAAATAACAAACATTATTACTAGTGCATAAATACCTTTCATCATACTTGTTATACATACGAAGAAAGAACATATGTCCTAAGTTTATTAGGAAATGTATAATTATGAATGAACTTATTATCACAAGAATGTATTAAGGAAAGATATGAGCATATTCTTAAATATAATGTAAAGAATGACATAAGAAAATATGTTAAATTGTTGTTAGACACTTAGTGAGGAACGAGCATAAGAGGCAAAAAACCTGATTATTTCTCAATAGAAAGGTAAGTTGGGATAAGACATTAAAGTTATGAATAGAAAAAATATGAAAATGTTATAAGTAACAAAATATAATGGAATAAGGATGTAACTAAAGCATGTTTATACTAATGATTATTTATAAAAATTTAAAGATTTGATTTTCATAGTATTAGAATACACCATTGAGGAATTATGCTCAGCACGTTAGCTTTCTTGCTAATGCATAGGTTAACAATTAAGGCAAGTGAAGCAGTGGAACGAGTCCCAGTAAAAGCTGAAGCTAACTAGTTAAAGCCATAGGTAAGACGAGTCTATCATAAGCATTGTTTGCATGCTAAATGTGTAATGATTATTAACTTTTTTTAGATTTTATGTGAATGATTGTATAGTAAGGCTATCAAATATACCTTACTAAAAGAAATAGATAGACATGAGCCTTTGTTGCACTAGGTTAGTCGGGTCTAGAACTGACAAATATAATAGCTGATTATTAAATATAATAACATTTTTTATTGAGTTAAACGAGTTATGGTAAGAGTAGGACTTATATGGGTAACCTTCTAAAAAGTGGCATCTCTTACTCGGACCATATAATGGATCGGGCAAGAGTTGTTACATGCATGTTCCTTTTATCATTAAGTAATTAATTAATTACCCATATTAAAAAAAAAGATCCTATGGATAATGCGATGGATGGCTAGTAAGACCTCTAAATGACTTGAAAGCCATTTACCAATGTAAGTCTGAAGACTAATTATAACATAGGCTCCATAAACTAATATCAATATAAGTCCGAAGGCTAACATAGCATGCATAAGGCCATTACAACTAAAATATGAACCTAAGGGTCCATTTACCAATGTAGCCATGAAGGCCGATATCAATATAGGACCCGAAGATTGCCAAATAGCATAGACCTGTTGGCCAATATATAAAAGCACATATGTATCCTAGCAACTGCTAATAACCCTAGTTGATCGATCAACCTATCCAACTAGGCTGTTTTACTGGAATTGACTATTAATTACATTTATTACATTTTCCTTCTTAATTTGGTCTATTTTGCTTATATAGTCTATGTATGCCATTTGAATGTTTTTTATGGTTCAAAAAATCATATTTCCATGATGAAACAAGACATAGATATCACATTCAAGGATCATGCACATATAAACATCATATAACATTTAGGCAAATGATATGTCCATTTTCTAAAAGCGCATATATATTGCATTTGTCACTTATAATTCACTTATTAGCATGGCTATAAGTCATTTTTCATGACTAAATAACTTAACATAGGCCACATATCATTCGACCAACTTAGCTTATAAATGAGTATATACATAAAACTCATATGCCAAGTAATTATAGAATTTATATATTCATAAAACTTAAATTCCATGCATCATTATATAGCAATTTTTGGCCCAATACACAACATGTGACACCCCCTACTAGATTCTCAAAGAAACCCAATAAGCAATGCACTTCCCACTAGGTCATTCATCTCAGTTCTCCTACCATCATTCATTTAACTCTTATTATGCTTCACTAGGCAATTCTGTCTGACTCCAAATTCAGTCCGGTTAGTTCCTATAGTCTATTTTCTCATGCTAGGCTATTTTAGACTAATTTCAACACAATCCAGTAGTTCCTAAATATCCAACAGCACAACAGCTGCTTGGGTCATTATCCCAAAATTCATTTCTACCTGTAAACACTTCTATATCATACATCGCATCTCTTGGACCCTTTTAGTCCCCTAGATATCATTTTATCATCATTATCTATCACACAATAATCACAGGCCTCAAGCCACAATAAAAACACAAAGAGCCTTAAGCTCACAAACACCCAACACAGAGCATATATACATAAAGGAAACTATCACATGATTAATTACAACATAGTCTATTATATACAAATACTACTTTATGTCCCTTTTATACATCACACCCATTTTGACCCACCTAAGTGCATGGAGTGCAAACACTATATTTCTATACATGATTAGTCTTCTTAAGAATGACCTCTAAACTTCGCTGCATGTTTTATGAGGCGACGCCCTTGATCTTGGTACCTGCGCACCAAAATAGGTACACTGAGTATAAAAATACTTAATGGTGAATTCAATCATTAAAAACATATCCACATTTAAACCATGTATTATACTTATATTTTTATCCTATACTAATATTCTAATTCAATTTAAGAACTAGCATGCATAATTACTATTTTACCCCTAGGGTGTTTCTATCTGTAATTACCTAATTAATTATTACAAGCCATATAATTTATGTGTTTGGTCATTATTAATCATTTGATGCACAAACTATACCATTTTAAGCCTTTATTCACTATTAGTGGAAAATTACTAAAATGCCCTCATCCTAGGTTTCATAATCATATGCAATTTATTAATTTATTAATTAATTTAGCTAGCCCAACTCAAGAGACATCTTTGACAGACACTGGATCTAGAGGGAAAATTACTAGTGCAGTGGTCCCTATTCTGGACTTATGCCGCTGCACTGGCTTAAACACATTTTGGCACCCAAGGTGCAAAAGAGATATCTGGTCTGCCTAGCAGACTGGCCTATTTATCTAGCTAGTATAGTGATCCTCTAGGACCTTGGCTATTGTATTGGCCCTATTTGAAGATTAACAATGTCACAAACTGGTCTGCGTAGTAGACTGGTCTGTTTGTCCGACTAGTGCAGTAGCCCTCCGAGACCTACGCCATTGCATCGACAATAAAGTATAAATCAAGTGAGTGTCATAGTGTAGTCTGACTATCTAACTAGTACAGTGTTCTTAAATGGACCTACACTGCTGTATCGACACTATCTGAAAGTTAATTAAACTGGCAGCTGCAAAAATCCCTAAGTTGACCGGTCAACCCATCTAGTGGGTGTCTAACTAATAGGCCATTTAACCTTAATCTATGTCCATTTCTTCACTAATTAACTTTTTATAATATTATAATCTTAAAAATAGATAGTTATAATTTTTACCACAGTTGAAAATTAGCCCGGTCTGGTATAGCAATAAAAAGGCTGTACCGAGTAAATTTTTAAAAAATATATGTTTAAGGATAATTTCTAATAATTACCATGTATTATGCTAAATTTAATTCCATTAATATATTATAATTCTAGGCCATTTATTGTCCAAGGAATTATTGGTTTAGGTAATGATTATTTAGGACATTTATAGATCATTGCAGCCAAGTTTTAACTAGGCTTTTTAGGTTTGTTTCACCTTATTTTTCAGTGCAGTTGTCAACACTAATTACATCAAGTTAATAGACCCTAAGCCAATAAAGTCTAGGCCATTCAAAAGGAAAAATCATAGGCTCAAATGCCATTATACACAATCATAAACAATAGCCCTCAATGGCACAAATTTAGGCATATTACTTAATCTCAAGTTATAGCCCCTTAAAGGCACATTACAATCCATTTTTCATACATTATTTCAAGCCAATTTTTGCTTCATTTTACATGTAATTTCTTAACTACATTACATGTCATTTTATGTATACATGTTACTCTTATTAATGCCAAAGTAGTTAAGCTAATCATGTTCACATAATCATGTATTAGTACACATAACCCTATACACATATTATCCCCATTTTCATACCATTTCCTTTAGCTAGCTTTCAGGTACAACTAGTCAAAAGCCTTAATCATGCATTACCATAGTGTTCATTACACAATTATCCATTCATTCATAACCTAATCACACTTACATATATACCTTTACCATTTCATGCCATTCAAAGTAGCCAAAAGCCTATCATATGCCTCAGCCACCACTAACTTTCCATATTTTCATGCATAATTCAACTTATTACATGCCATGCCAATTAATCATGTATCATAGGTCTAAGGCACATGTATTTCTAGCCTTGAATACCACCCAAGACCACACTAAGCAAGCAACACACATTCACACACATATACAAGCTCTCGCCCACATCTATATTTCACACTAAACATGCATTCTTCTATGTCTTTACACACAACGCCATTTCCTTTCAATACCAAAATGGTCAACTTAAAACTTGAGTACCCAAAACACACCTTAACATACCTCAAACTCATGCACACCTCTCGGCCAAATTAACAATTGATACTAATATTAGTTCTTTCTATCAAATAACTATTCCATGCACACACCCTTATGCCATAGACTACAATTATACAAAGGATGGCCTATCTAAGCCAATTTTGACACTCAAACCATTCTTAAACTTAAAGAACATCTACTAGAATTTAAGAGGCATAAAGTGAATGATGGAATTCACTTACCTCCCTCATTTGAAGATGCCATTTCCACCATGTTAAGGCTACCAACCTTCATTTCTAACCCATCATGGTGTTTTCTCCCTTGCTTCTTAAGCCTTTCCTTACTTTATTTCACCTTAAACCAAAGTCACACACCCCCATAGAGGTTAAGCACCTCAAGGAACCATTTAAAGCTAAGCAATCTTCATGAAAACCAAAGGAAAAGCAAAGAACTCACTTTTGGTACCCCTATTAGACTACTTCTATCAAGAAAACTTTGGTGAATTTTAACTCATAGCTGGGAGCTCCTTTTGCCATAATTCTTTTCCCCTTATCTCCCTAACATCCTAACTTAAATTTAAAAGCCTAGAATTTTTAGTTTTGTCTAAAGGAAGAAGACAAAAGGCCCTCTCTAGCCAACTATGACATCATTTGCTAGGCATAAAAGGAGAGGAATTTTTGCCTTTCTATTTAGTGGAAAAATCCACTTGCTAACACTTCTTACCACTTGTAAAGTCCCTAGGCTAGTTGGCAAGTATACAGGTGGGGTCCACTACCACCCAAGCCATCCCGAATCATCTCAATTTTCTAGTAAACTCTAAGAATCTCAAAAATTCACATAGACCTTAAAAAATTACACCGTTTATTTTAAAATTCATATTTTAATCCCATCTACCTCGTTATAAAATTTTGTAGCCAAATTCCATCAATAGGATAGTTTTCAGACTACCTCGATTTGTTTGCCAACCTAAAAAATTATGAGAATTTGCAAGTGACCTCAAAGTCCAAAAATTCTTCCACTAATAGACTTAGTGGAATTTCTGAGGTTCAGGGTCTACTATTTTTAGGTCTGTCCAAGCTCATCCCTTATCAATCCTAGCCTGTAAAATTTTTATTACACTGAGGGGTAGCTCACAGTCCAAAATGAAATGTTGGTTCTGCTAAATTTTTAAATTTTGCCTTTTTTTATCAATTTAAAGCCCCTTAAAGTTGCATAACTAGTGTCACTACCTTAATTTATGTGCAAGTAACTAGCACCCCAGAAACACTTCCTAGACCTTATGGAATTTTTCATGAAACCTCAAAACACGGGCGTTACATACACAGTGTTATATCCCAAAATAAAACTAGTAGAAAACAACACTTCTCTAGAAATCTCAATCTAAATCCATCATCATGGATCCATCTGATCATCAGAATCTATTTTAGTAATATTATCATAATCAATATATTGTATCAATCATAGCAATCAAGGTATCATAAAAAAATTCAAATTGGCATATAAACATAGTCTATTAAGGTTACCATTTGTTGTATTAAGTTACCTACTCAAGCTAAACTTATGTAGATTATTTACATGTGACAAAACTAACTTATCCTAACTATTTATATATGACTTCCATCTATTACTATATATATAACATTATGAGATGCAAAAGTATAACAAAATGACCCTAGTTGGATCCACTGAACTATTGCTTTAAGGCTAGCTTAGTGTTGATTAGCTATAACCTACATATCAAAAACACAATACACTAAGAATAAAGCTTAATGGTGTATTTAGTAAAATATTCTTACACTAACACACACAATCATATTAAGCATGCAATACCATGCAAAAATATCTCATAGAGTATTCACAAATAATGTAATGCTTATGTCATCATGTGCTTACTCATATTATGATACTTTGGTTCCATTTATAATATCTACATTCTTAATTTATTTCTATACTTATTTTTGTTATTTTATACAATGCTCATCAACCATTTACTTATACCATATCTAATATACACAAATCTTGATGTTGGATATCAGGATTATGGTGTGTAATGGCCAATAATTTGGACCTATAGTTGCCTTATTAGACCTCATAGTGATTGCACCCATATGTAAGTATCATCTCATCAATGTATAATATATAAATGTGTTATGGCCCTCATGGACCTTATAATGGTCTCACCCACCTAAAAATGACACCGAAGTGCCCTAGCAGCTTTTACCTTCCTAGTTAACAAGTCAACTTATCAAGTAGATTGTCTAACACATATCAGTTGCCAACATCTTTATTTTAGTTACATATACCTTACGTGGCTTATGTATGTTATTATATATCCATATCCACTCATATTATCATTTGGTTACACCTTTCCATTACTTTAATATTTACCGTGTCATGGTACCATACGTATATCACCTTTTACAATATTAATCCATAACGAGCATTACCTCCTCATGTGAAACACTGGTGGTCAGGTTATGCCATTCATTTCATAGCGTAACTTATATAACTAAAACTACAATTATGCCAATGAACATTACAAGTTACATTATGCTAACTTACATTATACATCACACACTTACTTACACAAACATACACATACCTAATACCTACCATTTACGACATCATTTGCATTTCTTATTCATTATCTCTAAAGCATAACGTATAATTACAATTAAGTTTAACGCACCCTCATTACATCAATTTTGACAATAATTACATTAATTACAATTATGCCTTTCTTAAACAGACCATTCAACCAACGTAGGATCTTCACCAATTATTTTATTTTTAATCCATTTTCCATTATTTACATTCATTTAACTACTCACAAAATCTAATATACCATTATAATCATTTTAGGGTTATCTATATTCCCAAAATAACAAAGTGAGCATAATACACACAAACTTAAAAATGCATAAAACACAAAAGTGTATACATATTTTATGATATACGCTTACAAAGTGATCGTTTGGCTTCCTAAGAGGCACCTTAAACTTTTTCATTTCCCTTTCCTTGTCTACCCTCCCTTTTATCTAAAAAAAATTCGATTTTAGTTAGAAAATTTCTTAAAAATTTATGCACTACATCACACTCAAAAATAATGCTAGAACCTTAAAATAAGGCATGTCTATTTACATAGAAAAATATTTAGGCTTCAAAAATATGCTTACCTAATTTTAGGTGTTTAAAACCCAAAACTTTCAAACCTCTCTTTTACCCTTAATTTACCATGTTCATGTAAATTTAACACCATAATGTACCTTTAAGAGTGATGAGGATGAAATTTGATGTAAAAGGTGAATCTTGGAAGTGAGAAATGGTAAAGAAATGAAAAAAAAGATGGGAGGAGAGAGAGTGGGAGGTGGCATTAAGTTTTTGAGGCAGGAGGAAGAAGATGAAGTTGTTGATCCCGTACAACACTCACATATGAATCTCTATTTTATATTAAGTCCTCTAATATCCATGATTTCTTCATATGGTGATCTAACATTAAAGATTAATCTTATTTAGTTTTAAAGAATTAAAAATGTGTTTTTAATTTTTAAGGCCTTAAAAAATTTGCCCCTATGTTTCAAACATTCATAAATTTCCCGATTTAAAAACCCATAAAATTTTGTGCCAAAAATCAAATGGGAACTTGCTTAATTAATCAATCGTGTTTTTAATAAATTTAAATAAAATACTTATCGATGTTAGAAAATTCTAATTTTAGCAACATTGGACTATTTGGAATTTTTAGATTTAGGTCATGCTTTTTTCAGGTTATTTTAAGCATATCTAGAATATTTTATCATTCGACTTGAATTGAGTAACTATTCACAAGACACTAATGTAAAATTTTTAATTACATCTTTAGCGACTCAAATAACATTATTTTCATTTCTACTTTCACCCAATAGTGCTTTACGATTAACATTTTCTCTTCATTGTCTTAGTGTGACCTAATTCTTAAGAAACACTATTAATGCCTCAGGAAGTACTATTCATAAAATTGAGATTTTTGGGCAATATAGTAGTTGATTTTGTAATTCTTTAAAAGTAATTTATAAATGCTTTTGAGCTAAACCTACGGGTTAACATATTTGCCTTCGGGTAAAACCTTTATGCAGACCTTTATTGTTAATGTATCAAACCTTCGAGTCAATGATAGACCTCTATGGTCAATGATTCTCTTATCTAGTTTTGAGACTATGTCTTTTATATATAGGCAAAATGATAAATTATCATATGATGTAAATATCATCTCAATAATGAAAACTTAAATTGTGATAATAATATGCCAATATGTTGTAACATGAATGAATTAATAATATAGGAAGACATTGATTGAATGATGTTGTAACGCTCAAAAAGTCAAAGTCTTGTGAACAGTACTGGATGGACCCAGATGATGTTCCTCGTAGTGCGGGTCGTCATTCTGAGTCTGATGACTAGCATATTGGTCATAAAACATTGATGGGCTTAAAACTAGGGAAAATGAATGAATTAAAAATTTTAGTAGAACCAATAATTTATATTATGTCATAAACTAATGTTTTCAGAGATAAAAAGATTTTAGGCCGGTACAGCCCCAAGACCGAGAATGCCCTCAGATGGTCTCAAAAATGTCATATCCTGTACCTCAAAAATTCTACTGAGTATGATGGAAGAGGAATTAGAATTTTTTGAGGTTAATTGATATTTTTCTAGAATATTTTATTATGGCTGTGAATAGTACCAAAAAATCAATGGAGGAATTTTAAGTTGAAATTTTGCATGGACCTTAGTCTCATTAATTTGGGAATTTTAAAATTGGAATGAGAATTTTTGGAGCAATAGGGAATATATTTACGAATATTTGAATGTAAAACTCCATTTATGATTAATAGTGA
>CANXYI010560531.1:0-15673 GCA_948208565.1 Hura crepitans
ATGGCTATTGGTACTCCATATAACTGCATAATCTCATTAATGTACAATCAACCCAGCTTTTCTAAGGAATAATTGACCTTACTAGTACAAAATAAGCTGTCTTCGTCAATCTATCCACTATCGCCCATACAACATCACATCTACTCTTAGGCAGTGGTAACCCCATTACAAAGTCCCTGTTTCTCCTATTTCCATTTTGGGATTGCTATTAGGTGTAACAATCCAGAAGGAACTTGGTGTTCAGCCTTCACCTGCTAACATGTCAAACACCATGCCACATATTATGCTACCTCTCACTTTATTCCTAGCCACCAATAGTGGGGTTTCAAATGAAGATACATCTTCATACTTCTTAGGTGTATAAAATATGAAGCTTTATGAGCCGCCTTCATCTACTACCTAAAGTTTGGTTCAATTTATATTTTAGCTAGAATTGCATCTTTTGCTATATACCTTACTCTAGCATGTATAAGCTTTAGGGTAGCAATAAACTTCTTACTAAAGCCATCTACAACCATATTTGCCTTTCCTAGATGGTAGTTGATCAAGCAAGCATAATCCTTGATTAACTCCATCCAACGTCATTGTTTGAGATTCAACTCCCTCTTTGTGGGTAAGTACCTCGGGCTTTTATTATCGTTGTAGATGTAACACCTCTCTCTATATAAGTAATGTCTCCACACCTTCAATGCAAACACAATGGTAACTAACTCTAGACCATTTATGGGGTAGTTCTTCTCATGAGACTTTAATTTTTGGGAGGCATATACAATCACCTTACCTTCTTCCATCAATACACAACTAAGTCCATTGTGTGCGGCATCATTATATATCACAAACTCTTTACCCTATTCTAGCTAAGTAAGGATAGGAGCCTCTACTAACATCCTCTTTAATATGTTAAAACTAGATAGACACTTATTATGCCAGTCAAACTTCACATCATTTCTTATCAATCATGTCAATAGAGCTGCAATCATCAAAAAGCCTTTCACAAACCTCCGATGGTATCATGCCAATCCTAGGAAACTCTGAATCTCAGTCATATTCCTAGGAGGATTCCACTCTAATATATCTTTAGCCTTGCTCAGGTCCACTCTGATACCCTCAGCTGAGGCAATATGTCCTAGAAAGGCTACTTCTTCCAACCAAAACTCGCACTTGCTCAACTTAGCATACGACTACCTCTCCCTTAAGGTCTATAACACTACTCTAAGGTGTTGTTCATATTCCTCTTGAGTTCTAGAGTACACTAAGATGTCATCTATAAACACCCCAACAAAGTGATCTACGTAGGGCTTAAAGATCTGGTTCATCAAATCCATAAAAGGTTATTAGGGTATTAGTAAGCCTAAATGGCTTCACTAAAAACTCATAATACCCATATTGAGTTCTGAAGGCAGTCTTAGGGATGTCACTCTCTTTGATCTGCAACTAGTGATATCCTGATCTCATATCTATCTTGGAAAAGATACTAGCACCCCTTAATTGATCAAAAAGATCATCGATTCTAGGCAAAAGGTATTTATTTTTAACTGCCACTTTATTCGACTATCTATAATCGATGCATAATAAGAGCGACCCATCTTTCTTCTTCACAAACAATACAGGTGCTTCCCAGGGTGAAACACTAGGCCTAATGAAGCCTTTGTTAAACAATTCCTAGAACTGCACCTTTAGCTCCTTCAATTTTACTAGTGCCATCCTGTATGGCATAATAGATATTGGATTCCTACTAGGGTATATCTTAATCTCGAAGTCTAACTCTTAAGGTGCAGGTAACCCTGCTAACTTTTTTGAGAACACATCTGGAAATTCAAACATAACTAGTATCTAATCTAGGCTAGGGGTTGTGGTACTAGTATCTGCCACAGAAGCTAAAAATGCTTCACATCTATTTTGATTGAGTCGCCTGGCTATAATAGCTAAAATGATGTTAGATAGGGAGTCTCTTTTACTAATAATTGTCACTTCTTACCCATATGTGGTCTATAAACTCAACCTTTTTCTCTTATATTCAATCACTACTTTATACTCTGATAGCCAGTCTATACCTAGTATGACATCAAACTCATGAAAAGGAAGTTTTATCAGATTTGTTGGAAAGGTCTTCTCATGGATAATCAGAGGACAGTGTCTATAAACTGTGTTCATCATCACATTATGCCCAATCAAGTTACTCACTTGAATGTCTAAGTCTATAGACTCTATCATTAGTCCCCTGTCTCATGCTTGTGTAGTGCAAATATAGGAGTGTGTAGATCTATGATCAATTAAAGCTAATATTGGTGTACCAAATAAAAGGAAAGTACCAGCAATGACATTTGGCATTTTAGTTTTTGCCTAGGCACGGATAGCATCCTATCATGCTAGAGCTCTAGCCATGGACGTCATCCTCTGACTGGTGTTTGGCTGCTCTTATTTGCACTGTCTCGATCTCTACTAGGTGTTGCTACAACTGATGCCTAGGTCTATGCTACCTTTGATTGTCTTTGAGGACAATCCCTCTAGAAATGATCTCTGGCTCTATACACGATGCATTTTCCCCTACTATACAACTAACACTAACCCCAGTGTCTCTTTTAACAACTCCAACAAGTCAAAGGTGCACTTCTAGCTATGGACATTGGAGCACTCAAGGCCTGCTATGATGATCGAGGCCTAAGAGGAAAAGCCTGACCAGGTCTCTAAGATAAAGCCTACCTTTGAGACTATTGTCCCTCCTATCTCTAGGACAATTAACTAGGCTAAAAGTCCCTTTGCCTCTTACCCCCTCTTGCGACTAAATTGGTCTGACCTATGGTAAAAGTTCTCTTCCTCTAAAATAGCTCCCTCTTCTCCTATAGCATGTCCTCCATGTCATATGCTGTAGCTGCCAACTCTGAAAAGTCCCTGATCTTTACGGTAGTAATTTGCATCCCTAGCTCTATATTGAGGCCCTTTTCAAACCTCTTACACTTCTCTTTATCTATGGGTATAAACTCTACTGTAGACCTTCTCAATTGAGTGAATTCCTTCTCATACTCCAATATTGACCTTTGTCCCTATCTCAAATCAAATAACTCCTACATCCTCTTGTCTTTTTAGGACTCGGAAATGTACCTCTTATAAAACTCTTTGAAGAAATACTCTCATGTAATCTTAGCTACTACCTTCCTCTTCTTTATTATATCTTACTAGGGGAAGACATCCTTTTGTAGAAGAGAAGTAGAGCACTTCAGGCACTCCTCCTTTGTACACTTTAACTACTCTAAAATCCTTATGGTCCTCTCTAGCTAATACTACACCCATACAACATCATCTTCCCATGCACCTAGAAAGTTCATTGCTCCTATCTTCCTCACTCTTTCCAAATAAGTATTTTGTAGTACTAGTGGAGCTGGTGGAGGCAGTGTGAGAGCTAAAACTAGTGGTAATGGTGGTAGAGGTGTAGCAGTATGTCTTAGCAGCTCTACTATCTACTACAGCAAGGCTAGAGAGGCATATGCCTAAGACTATGGCTGAGGTAGTGGTTAATTAGCACCATCACTCAGCTCTAGTGTGGTCGCACTCACCTCTATGCCATGGATGGTGGTAGGAGCATGACTAGCCACATTTTCCCCTTGCTCTAGTGGGGTCTGCTCACTCATCGTACATAGTTGTACATAAAAGACTTCTCAACTTCATGCAGTATAGCTTTGACCTAAAAAAATAAAACCCTAAACTTGTGTATAGTATGCCTAGGAATGCCTAAACTCACTCTGATAGCACTAAATGTAACACCTCTTGCCCATTCTTAAAGGAAATAGACAAAAGGTGCCATTTCTCATAGGCCAGCTATCCTTGGATTTCCCTAGGGACCATTTATTTAACACTTATGACACTTATACCAACTTTAACCTATCTTGACTATCTAGTGTCTATTAGTATTTAACCTTTTTATTACAGCTTGTTTTAGTTTGATAAAACTCTAGATTGTGTCTACTATCCATTTATAGAAAATTAGGTAGCATAACGGCTACTCGGGTGAAAAACAAAAATTTTTTCCCGCAAAAAAAGCACTTCTAAACCATTCTCAAAACACAACTCCACCCCTGGACCTTTTTGGTCCTCTAAAACATTAGCAACTTTAACACATAGCAAACACACAGGGTCTCAGACCCATAAATAATCAATAAGGAAGATAAACATATATCCATAACTGTTAAGATTCTATAGCCATTTAGTTCAACCATTTGAGTTTTATAATATACATGCATAAACTGACTCTATACCCATTATACATGAGTGACTCACTAAAAAAACCACAAAAGTATCAAAAATATACCAAAGAGAACTCTAGGTCAGCTATACTAGCACTACTGAAGCCATACTATTTCCTATTACAGCCTACACATTAAAACACCGACATGCTGAGTATGCACTCAGTGGTGGAATAGATACAATAAAGTATATCATATATATAGACACACATATAAGGTCATGTACACACATGCAAATATGTTCCAATCATATTTACGCAAGTAATCAATCATAAATCATCTATCATACCAAATTGATTTAATCTAGGTAGCATGTCAATGATTAACTCTAAGTTCATATACTATTATCATGGTTAAGCTTAATGTAGTTTAGGCCCATAACAGACAAACAACACTTAAAAACATTAGATAGCAGGATCTATCCTATAGAGTGGCCCACATTTTAAACCTCGATAGCTCTACCTACCTGGTCTGATAGTAGGGATCAGTCTATAGACCTCCCAATACTAAACTAGCAGATAGCAAGGATCAACTTGTAGACCTCTTAATTTCTATAAATAGGATAGCAGGGATCAGCCTCGTTAGACCTCCTAATACCCCAAGTCACATATCTAAAGCAACATAGGTGGGATAGCAAGGATCAACCCTGTGGGACCTCCCAATATCTAGAGACAGTCAATGGGTGGTAGGGATTAGCCTAGGTGGACCTCCCAATTCCTGAGTGTGTAGGGTTCATCTTAAACCTTAGTGGCTACACCTGTCATCACATAACAATAACAGTGGCCCTAAAAAGACCAAACTACTTAGCAGCTACTAATTCCCTAGTTAACCAGTCAACCTATCCAGTGGGTGTCTAACTGATGGACCAAATCATTATTCCTTACTGAATTATATCATCTATAATTACTTTCTAATTCATTTCATGTCAATCACAACTTTCAATTCCATTTAACATGGCAGTTCACACAAGTTCACATTTTTAGTCATTCGTTATAATGTTACTATTCATTTGGTCATTTTACAAGTAGGTTATTATTCATTTGGTCATTTTCCAATACTATGCCTTTCACAGCATTAAACATACCAACTTAGAATCCATCATTCTTCTATCATTTATTTCTATAACCTTTCATAAAGTATATCTCATACTCATACCACCAATGGCACACATATAGTCACCATATTATTGGTCATCTTTTATGTACATATTACATACTCATTTATGTCATTATTTGGCAAGTTTACATACCATACATCTTAATATTGTTATTCATTTTCCAAGCACTATTTATACACATCATTTGAATGCTAATGCCATGCCTAACATGTCATATACATAAAAACACATGCCATGCCACTTTATGAACACCATTTGTCTATACCACATACACACACATACACCTAGTTTCCTTTCACTAAAATCATGCATACCATGTTACTTTTACACCATTAACATACTCATGTCATTAATTTACATCAATGTTATGCCTAACATTGAGATCTACATTTCCATAAACATGAACATACACATTTTCATGCCAAAACCCATGACACACATAAATTGAATCCATTCTATATACCTAGGGTGTGAAAACACCCTTTTCTCCACTGCTTTGTTGCCTAAAATGAGGTTCTCCTTTACCACTTTCCTTTTACCCTAAACATACACAATTTCCCACTTAGAAAATCCTCAAAAATTCTATATAACTCCAAATGAAAATCTAAAATCATAGAATCTATTAAAACACCTTAGGCTACCTAAAACAAAAATAAAAAATGAAATAAGATCACTTACACTAAAATTTGTCACTATTCATAAAGGTTGAATATCTTTCTCTAGAGGCCAAGTTCTCTAATTTTCTCACTTGAATTAGGCTTTATGGATCATGGAGTGTCTAATTCATATAATTTTTATTATTTTTTATGGTGGGAGGAGAGAGAAAAAGAAGAAAAAAATGAAAGAGAGAGAAAAAGATGGCATCAGTTTTGAAGAGAAATGGGGGAGAAAGATGATGGTTCCATACATATGAGCCCCTCACATGTGTGGGCCATATATAGTGGTAGGTGGATGGCTCAGATCATGACACATGGTGATCTAATGGCCTATTTTGTTTTAATTTCCTTTTAAACTTAAAAAATTCGTAGAAATTTCTCTAGACCTCTAAAAATACTCATTTTAGTTTTAAAAATCCTCGATTATTGTCATTATAGCCCATGTAAAATTCAAGTCAAAATTCCACTATTGACTTTTTAGCACTATTCACCTACTATAATAAAATATTCAAAAAAAATACCAAACAACCTTATAAAATTAAAATTCCTTCTCCATCATGTTCATTTGAACTTTTGAGTTTGGGTATGGTATTTTTGGGTCCGTCCGGGCACATCCCGGGGCTATCCATACATAAACTCATTTTATCTCCTTATTCACTAGTTTTTAACCCAAAATGACTTATTGGTTCTGCTAAATTTTTAAATTCTTTCAGTTTGTCAATTTTTAGCCTGTTAAAGTTTTATGACCAATACACCCCTTTTTGGCCTCTTGAATGTGCTCTGACCTCTAGGGAATATGATTTATGCCAAAGAGGTACTATTCATAAAACTTAAACTTACGAGCATTATAGAATATGGGTGCATATTCACCTTCAAAGTGAATTAAAAATCGAACTAGATCAAAATATGTTTTTACTTTGATGCTTCCAAATAAGGCATGAATGTAAGCTACATCGAATATGAATGCCTACTCGCTTTTAGGTTGGTAAGTTGTAAATAGACTGAAACAAATCTGTTGATAAGTCTGAAAGAGTTAATCGAACTAAATCTTGTGATAGGTCTAAAGTATGCTGACCAAACCAAATCTAGTGATAAGTCTAAGCAAGTTGACTAAATTGAATCCAGTGATAAGTTTGAAGAATAGTTTGAAGTCATTGACTGAACCATATTTTGTGATCGATCTAAAGTATTATGATCGAACTGAATATGGTGATAGGTCTGAAAAATAGTCTGATGTTATAGACCGAACCATATCTGGTGATAGGTCTAAAGTATGCTAACCAAATTGAATATAGTGTTAGATTTGAGTATGTTGACTGAACTGATTTGGCGTTAGGTCTGAGTATGTAATAGTTTGAACCATATCTAGTGTTAAGGACATTAATATCATGCAAGTATGTGTGTGACATCATGTGCACATGTTTTGTGTGTAATGTAACTACATAACTAATGCATGAAAATGTTACAGATATGTGGCTAATGCATGCGAGCATGCATGATTAAATATATTGTCCTATGTGGATAAGCTTTTGCTTAGTTCTTAGACAACTAGAAGGATGAACCTATTTTTATAATGTATGGAGGAATGTGACTCTATTCTAAATTATGCATGTGTATGTTATTTGTCCTTTATATGATAATGTCTGATGAGATGCTTATGCATGTAAACCTAATGAGTGGTGTTCCTAAAGCATTTGGGTAATGTTAGATGAATAAGCTAATACATGTCCAAATGTATGAATGCATCGAGTGCTTAGTGACCTTATTTTTTTCTTGAATGAATGTATGCTATCCTATGATGGATGAATGGGCATGAAACCATGAAGGTGATGGATGAGATGACTTTAATGAATGCAATGTCAATATGTCATGAATGGGTGGATGTGTATCTATTAACTACTTGTTTACTTGGATAAGTGTGAGTGAATGAATTTCGTTATGAATGAGTGATATGTAATTGCTACCTAATCTTTTCTAGATGAAGGAATGCAACAAAGTACATTTTGACTAGGTGGTAAATTATGTAATTTTTATGAATGCAGTGATGCGTGTGTTTTGCTTTCTTTCTCCTAAATGAATGAGGAATCTAACTTAAAGGTAAATACATGTAAGACATGACATTGACTTTTAAATGAATGAATCATCACTTATGATTGATGAGTGATGAATAATGATGAAGTGATGACTATATTTTTATTCATGATGAATTAATGGTGAATATGTCTTTTTATAGTAAATAAATGTCCTTTTGTTGTGCATGAAGGCAAATGTATGAATAGGTAAAATAGGTACTTCTCCTAAAATGGATGTATGAATGGATGTGGGTAAGTGTGAGTAGGTATGAGTGAACCTATTATTTATAATATGTGTAACAATGTTGGATAAGTTAGTACATGTTTTATTATTAGGATCATTCACCTCTTAGACTTATCATAGGAAAAGGTTAGGTTTGAGAAAAGAGTGTGGCTATAAAGTTGTAGGCCAGGTTAAGGTAATGAGATGTCTTTCAAAGAAAGAGGTATAGTTATGGTGATAAAAAGGCTAAGGAAGGTGTTTATAGTCAATAATAAAGAGGTTAAGGCTTATGTCAAAAGTCAATTTCTCATGGAGGGCATTTTAAGTATGTATGGCTAAAGAGTGAATGATTATAATGAATAAGCATGCAAATGTATGCACAGAATGGTACTCTTGTTATTAGTTAGTTTGAAGATTTTCCAACTAAATATTTTCTCCCTAGCTCTAATTTTTGCTTAGACTACCCTTTGTAGGTTTTCAATCTAGCGAGGTTCTTGATTCTTTTAATTTTTTTATTTTAGCTTATTCATATTTGGTTAAGGCTTGGGATCTAATTGTATGGATGCCTGATCAAGTGATTCTATGCTTATACCTTTTAAGATAGCTTGATTTGTTTTAAACCTCTTGCCACGGGAGATAGAGCTTTTCATAAGTAGCTCACAATGAGTGCCAACTTTATGCCCCCCTCAGCATTTTGAATCTTTCACTTTTGCTGAATGTTAAATGTCATTATTTTCACTGTTTAAATATTGCATTGATCATATCCTTATTATTAGCTAGTTGAAGATTTTCTGGCTAACTATTTTTCTCGATTTCTCTAACTTTTTCCTAGGCTCATGCTCTTGATTGATCGACCCAATAAGAAATCTAAAACTCATTTGTTTTTATTTCTTTTAAATAAAGGTGACCATAGTTAAAAAGAGAATGTTCATTTATTTAAGGGTTAAGGTTCGCTTTGGAGTTTTGGCATCTTAATGCTTATGACATTTAGATTTTTGTGTGAGTAAGAATAAAAAATATTTGACTTTTTTAGTATAATTGTCATAAGCTTTTATGCTTTGAAAATGGTGATATAGAATGTATTTGACACCTCAAGTTTTGGAGCTTGTAAAGCTTGGACTTCTTTTAAGATTTGGACAAAAGGCATTCTTTTAGGTGTAGTTGCCCCCTAACTTGTTATTTTCTTTCTCTCATCTCATATTCAGGGATATTCCTCATGCTTTACAAAGAAAGATCATGTTTTGAGCTTTAAAATTATGTGTAGTGATGGTTAGCCATCATGAATTATTTGTAATAGATATGGATTAAGCTAATTATCTTTATCTCTTTTCACTTTTTTTTTTAATCTCTCAACTCAATTTCAAGAGTATCATGCAATGTGGTACATAGAGATGCTTATGAAAAGAAAAAATGGTGATTTATTAAACTTTAATTATTCCAAAATAGAAGCAAGAAACAACTAGAAAAGAAAACTACGATGGTCTTCTCATCTTTATTGGATCTGTCTATATACTTGATTGGCATGATCTAGTAGTTGGTTAATAGAT
This sequence comes from Hura crepitans, assembly GCA_948208565.1. Classification (NCBI taxonomy): domain Eukaryota; kingdom Viridiplantae; phylum Streptophyta; class Magnoliopsida; order Malpighiales; family Euphorbiaceae; genus Hura; species Hura crepitans. The sequence continues at coordinate 9,857 of CANXYI010560531.1, forward strand.
GGCTTATAAGATGGCAAACCGAATGTCAGAAAGAGAGAACCTCATTTTTTAGAGATTTGTAAAATGTTGGTGAGGTTTGGAAATGATTGATCTTTAGGGTAAGGTATCATGCCATCGTTTATGAGATCTTGGATGGCTCGACAAAAGGATTTGCAATTATCAATTAGATGGTTAGTTTTTTAGTGGTAAGCATAATATAGGTCATGGTGATGGTTAGGTGGAAGTGATGAAGAACGATATTTGGGTATTAAAGGTTGAAGGAGGTTCCCTTCTTTCAATTCATTGAACATCATGGATAGTAGCTTATTTAGATGTGTAAATCTATGAGAAATCTTTCTAGGCACAATTGCTTGGTCATTGCTTGCCCCCATTATTGAATTTATGCATGTTCGGTTCTTCAGAGCACCTTGTTGTTGGACTTCAAAATTCTCTTACTTCTTTTTTTCTATGAGTGCTATTATTCTTCATTCCAATGCTGCCATCGCTTTGTTAAACATGATTCAAGTCATAAATTGACCATCGTTTTTGGTTCGGGTTTGGTTGCCATTTTTATGGTGAAGAGTGTTAAAGGAAGCAGAGGAGTTGATTCTTTTCCTTTAAAGAGAATGAGCAAAGGATGATCTTTATAGTTAGCTTGATATAATTGTTAATATGATATGACGTATGCTTCAAGCATTATGAAGCTATGCTATACTTAAATTGCATGGATAATTTTAAGATTGAATGTTAGTGATACATGCGCTATTTACATTATGTGCCTAGACATTATATAGATTATGTAATGGATCATAGCATGCTAAGTGTATGCATTGGATGTAACTTTTATGATTCAAATGCATGTGATGTGTAAATCACATACCTAGACATAATATGGATATGTGATGGATGCATGTTACACTTATAATGAAGTCTACATTATAGATGATATGTGTTTGCCAAATATGAATGCATAGTGAGGTCTACATGTTATTCTTTTTAATGTGATACAAGGTGGATGGTTAATGCATGTACAGATGAATAATACATGACTAACCCTAAGTAATATGCATGGAAGCATGAAGTCATAGTGTCTAATAGATGTATGCATGATGCTTATGTGTGTATGTTGTGACTTTTACGATGTTAATCTATGATTTCTTTCGGTGTATGATTCCTAGTGATGCTTATTAGTCATTGATCTATCTTTTAGGAGTAAGCTTTAAATGTTGACATGATCCAAGCTTTTCCCCTTTCTAGATTAAAGTCAAAATGTATTTATACAAATGACTAAAAATAAATTCATTATTTTTTTATTGAATGAAAAGTATTTTAAAAGATTACAAAAGCTCATGATTAAACAAATAAAAAAAGAAGGGGAGCTTTTAAGCTTCTAGATCAATAATTTGCCTGGCCTCAATGAGATCTTAAATGGAATGATGAAGAGTGGTGCACTTGTCTATGAGATGACATGTAACTTGATGGTAAGCATAATACAGATTGAATCTATGATTAGATGGAGGAAGATCAATCCTTAGATTAGGCATTAGTGGCTACAATTTCCTTCTTTTGTGAGCTTATTCAAGCACCAAGACAGGGGTTTGCCCAATTTGCAGAACTGGTGTGTTCTTACCATGTTGACATTAGTGGATTGGCTTAAATTTTCAACTTAATAGGTAGGTTTGCCATTCTTCCTAAATCCTCTATTATAGAATGCTAGTTCAAGATCGATAGCTATGTCCTTGAGTCATTCCCATGTGGTAATGCCTTTAGTAGAAAGCCCAATATTCATATAGCTATTAGCATTCTTGATGAATATCTTTATTTGGTAGATCTCATCTAACTTGTCTCTCATTTTGAGCACTTTGTCCCTCCATCATTCCAAATATTTAGAAAAGGTTTTGTTAAGTTTCTAGTGCACTAATTGTATGTCTTTGAGGGTTACTTCCATGGTTGCATTGTTTGAGTGTTACTTATTGAGTGCATGGACTAATTTTTCCTAGTTTACTTTGATCTTCTTTTCTAATCTATGGTACTAGTCTAGGGCTCACCTAGTTAGAGACATACAAAACAAGCTCACCATTTATGCTTTTGACAAGTTGGTCGACCTTATAGCTACTGTATACTGCTTTAAGTGAGTTTTTGAGTTAGAAGTGCCATCAAACTTATTCAAATTCAGCATCTTAAATTTATAGGGCATGGTATGTTTAGACTTCAGACTGATGTCTTTTATATTGATATCTTTGGCCCTAGTCACTAGGTGACTCATAACCTCTAACTTTTCATTTAATTCTTTGATAGGATCCTCCTTATTATATTTGGGTGGTGGAACTTTATTATAGCTAGGCTTTATAAGGGGTATTTCTTCATCATAAGGCTAGTCATCAACCATACCTTTCTTGTTATTGCTAGTAGTGGAAGTTTGACCTTTATCTTTCTAGACATTCATTCTTGATAGTGCATTGGTTATTGTAGCCATCATCCTTTTCTCCATATCCTAGAAGACCTCATTTAACATGGTCTTTGTCACTAGTTTATCTCTAAGAATGATTGTTCTCTTTGGTGTATTGCAGATAGATTCAATGGTGGTTGCAAAAATAGAGGGTTAGTGATGGTGCATGAATTGTCTAAGATGATGCATGATATGTGATGTGTGCCTTATGCATGAATGGTGTAAATGTGTGGATAAATGGTATGAATATAATGTATGAGTAAGAAATTACAAGATGACAGCCTTTGATATTTAGTACCAGCTTATGTGAAGTGTACTTAATGCATGAGTGTTTGGATGGAAATGCAAAAGTTTATGAGATACAAAGAAAGATATAAAGTTTAAGTTATTTATTAGGTATAGTGTTATGTATGTGCATTAAAACATGATATAGACATGGTGCGTGAAAAGAAGAAGGATATAAAACAAGAAGGATGTAAAGTTTATGTTAAGTAGCAGGTAAAACGTAATGTTATGCATGTGTATACAAAAAGGATACATGTTAGATGTATAAGGACAAACACATGCAATAACCCTTCCAACCTTATTGCTCCCACACATGTGGTCTTAGCCGTTGTTACTAGATAGGCTCACTTAATCATTATCGGGGGATGCACAAGTTTGAGTATAGGTTTAATGAGGCCCAATGGTCTTTTGTATTCAAGGCGCATGTAAAGATAATGGCCTATAATATTTAATTCTTGTTTGAGGTGAAATTATGTTGGCCCCATTCTAAACAAAAGGCACAATGGGCTTGCCCCCACTTCAAATAAGGTTAAATACAATATGCCCATATAGCAATTATAACATAATCACAAGCTTTTAGGGTCATAAAACCTAGGGGAAGTTACTAAGCTTGACTATATGGGCTCATGGTTTGGTCAAAATGGCTTATGGCTCCCATAAATAGAGGTTCCTCCTACCAAGTCTTTCCAATCGAGGATAATAGTGATCGATTAGTTCACCTTTTCATATACCTAAAGGCATGAGGCTTATCAGTGATGGATATGCTAGCACTTGTCCATTCTTGAATGAAAAATAGAGTCATGGTTCACAACACCATCTAGGGTAAAAGGGACACAGTTTATATAGATTGAATGCATGGGATTTGATAAAAATTAGAATATTATATGGCATATTATTTGTGCACATTTAGATTGAAATTCTTAGTCCATAGTAGAGTCACCACTATTGAGATTATGATTTTTTTATCAAGGAAGAGAGTGGTTTAGTGGAGTCACCACTTGGCCTCTACACTAGGACCTCTGATCTTCTATACTAGAAGGGTTTGAAATTCAAATCTTATTTGTGCCCTAATAATATGCCTTTTTTGTATATTGTAATATTTATCAGTCCCTTTTCAAGCAAGCATGCAATGTATTTAAAGTATTTATGTCACCTTTTCATGTATAAGAAGTAAATTTGCAATTATTTAATGAATATAACAAGTATACTATACATCTAGAAATTGGATCATTGATTAGTTGATATGACCTAACAATTACCTATAATTACATAGGAATTTGGCAGTAATTGCCTAAATCCCATCTCTAAGAGATTGGCCTTTATTAAAATACATTTTTAATACAATTTTTGATTGAAGGGAACTTAAATCCATTTTATTTAGAATACACCATTTAATTAGATAGAAAATCATTTGATGTGAAGTTAGGATTTTACGCATAAAACAAGTTGTTATACTACCTATTACAACCTAAGATAAGCTAAAAGATGTAATAACTTTGAAACCAAAGGAAAAAAATAGAACACTTAATTAGTTCCATCTATACATTGATAAGTTCATATAGACTTTGTGTAGCTTTAGCAAGTGTCCATGCGAATTATTGCTTATAAAGATCATTATGTCTATCCGGACCTCCACTCCCGTGGGAAAGGTTAGATACATATAAGTCAAAGGAAAAGGTTAATGATACAAGATAAAGGATTCATATAAACTCATAAATAAGACAAGAAATACAAATACATGTGAAACTAATATTCAAAATAGATATCTACATAGACTGCATTCCTCATGAGAGGGAGTCCATGTGGGCTCAAAGACATAATATACAAGAATGAGATAAGATTATCTATATGAACTATGCTCCTCGTGAGAAGGAGTCTATACAGACTATACAATAATTTTGATAAGTTGGCAACATGCATTTTAGTGAATGGGATAATTGTACAACATGCTAAAATTATATAATTATGTCAATATGATAGGCAAAACATATTACATCATGATACATAAAAAAATAAGACACTATTATCAAACATAAGTTTATGAGTACAACATATCATACATATATTAAGAAAGTAAGTCTGTACAAATGTTAACATGCCTATAAATAAGTCTATAAAATTAGGACAAAGATAATAGATTGAATATGATGTAATGAAAATCAATTGTATAATATAAAACAACTTAAAACCAAGACCTACTCCTATGATCAAAGTAGGGATTACATAAAATCATCTCACTTGTAATCAGTCCTTTGAGATCATAGGTCTATGAAAATTAGTATCAATAAATATAAAGGAGACCTTAGATATTACCTTAGAATGAGCTCTCAAGCAATAGCATAAAGTTTATAAGTGTAGAAGGAATTATTTTAGGTGTGGCTAATAGGACTAGTAGATCGTATCTTGGTTGGAGTCCTCTCCTAGATTTATGGATTGGTTTCTTGGCCACTGTGAATTTTCCTCTCCACTTCATCTCTCTTCTTCATACCTAAGAAGGGTATTTATAGACTTAGGTTTAAGAATCTCCTATTTAAAGGAAGTAGAATCTTAATAAGATTTTACTTCTGGAAGATTTTATGTCAGCAAGTCCATGCAAACTTATACTGCTTTGTCCATGCAAACCTAGGTGATGTACTTTCCTGCCAATCTAATGGCTTTGGGTTAGGCTTGGGTTAATCTGTATAGATATGAAATTGGACTTGTTCGAGCGAACTATGGGACTTAGGCTTGGTAGAGCTGATTAGGTTAATATGGACCTCGGTGGAGTACATTCGTTTGGACCCTATCTAAAATAGGTCTATGCAGACTTGCTTCCTAAGGGGCTTATGCCATTGCTAATAGGTGAATAGGTCCACAAGAAAGTCCTTCGCTACCAACACTGATTCTGTCTTTTTTTTGCAATTTGAGTCACACCATGAGCTTTCAAGTCAAGTTAAAGTTCGAATACATAAGAAAGCCCTAAACCCAAAATTGAGGCATCTATAATGTCACATGCCTGATTTGACAATTATTTCTCCTTTTATCCATTAGCTTACTCTATTTGTTTTATTTTATATAATCATTTTATCATAATACATAACATGTATCCACTATATTCAATTAGT
>CANXYI010560711.1:0-11446 GCA_948208565.1 Hura crepitans
CACTCTTGACTCTGGCTGCTAAGCAGCATAACTGGATTCAAATGCTGATACAGAACCTGCTCTCTGTATACTATGGTTATCAAACCAATTGGTTTTATAGCTCCTCTTTCGGGCAACTGGACCAATCATTTTTGTACTATAAAAGGCTTTCCCCTTATAGCCTTGGACAGTATAATAGTTCAGAGGAATTAAAACTTAACCATTCGATATCTATGTACTTTACTAAGGAACATTGAACCTTTACTTTGATACCACCAAATGTTACACCCTCTACTAGATTTTTGAAGAAACCTAATAAGTGACGCACTTCGTGCCAGGTCACCCAGCCTAAAATTTATCCAGTGGTCATTTGTTTAACTTTTACCGATTTCACTATAAATCATCCTATCAAACTCCGAAATATGCTCGGTTAGTTCCTAGAATCCTTTTCAGCTAGAATCACTCTTACTTAGTCATTATAGAGGAAATCTACTAACACTCAGACACTATCTTAAAAATCTGGCAGCATAATAGTTGCTCGGGTCCTAATCCAAAATTTAAACCAACCTATTTAACACTTTTATAACCAAATCACAACACTTAGACCCATTTAGTCCCCTAAATTTAGTCTAATGTTTGCCTATGCATACATCAAAACTCGGGCCTTAGGCTACAGATAAACATGCATAAATATAGAGTCTCAGGCTCACATCAACAACACATATTATGCATGATTATACATTCATTAATATATATATATATGCTTTATTTACATAAGCAGGTTGTAATTGCTTAATTTGCACTAAATATTCACAGCATATGTACAAATTTTGCCTAACTCCCACCTAAGTACGTCGATCACCAAATTATATAATAATCTATTCTAATGTCTTCACTTGTATCCTCTAAACTGCTATCATCATACTTTACATGGCAGGTCCTGCTATCGTGTACCTGTGCACCAAAATCGGTACGTTAAGTATACGAGATATTCAGTGGTGAACTTAAAGCAATTTAATCATGGCATTTATATCACTAACTTATTTAGGTAGTTTAAGGATAATTTTACTTAATTTTATAATTTAATTATACACTGGGGTCTAATTTACTAAAATACACTTAAGGTATTTTTAAGTTCTGATACCATACTTTTGACTCAGATAGATCATTTAGAGTGAGGACTATTACTTTTAACATGCATACTTTGTAAGAGTCACTTTAAGTGTATTATAGGTGAAAAATTACTAAAATACCTTTTTCTATATTCTTATTACTTTTTCTGGAAAAATCATTCCCATCTGCTTACTTTATCTCCTTAAGGTATTTAGGTGTCCTATAGTAGTTTTCTTCACCCAGATGTATTATTTAGAATAATTATTTGAACTGATTTGGCACATCTATGCAAAATGTTAAAAATACCCTCTAGCCTACCTTTTATCTAAAACTTAGAAAATACTATTCCATTATGCTTAATTCTTATGTTCATAATCAGTCAGATTATTTACTTAATTAAATTCTGTGGCCCAACTAGGAAGATAAAACTTTAAGACACTAGATCTAAAGGGAAAATAATTGGTGCAGTGGTCTAAATTTTGGACCTATGCTGCTGTATTGGCCTATGTGCCATAATGGAGATCAGCCATAGCCTCCTTAGACATAAATAAAAGTGACTATGTGACATAATAGGGATCAGGTCGTAAGCCTTCCCAGCCACAAATAATTATCCATAATAGGGTGACATAAAAGAGATAAGTCTATAGACCTCTCCAGCCACCAATAAATACCAGCAATAACTGGGTGACATAATGGAGATTAGTCTGTAGACCTCTTCAACCATTAATGAACTAATAGCTACAAAACCCTAAGTTAATTAGTCAACCCATCTAGTGGGTGCCTAACCAGTGGGTCAAGTAGCTTAATTTAACTTCCTTTATCGACTAAAAATATTCTTATAATATTTAAGTTTAAAAAACAGACAGATAAAAATTTTATCTTATACTTTAAAATTTTATTCAGACTAGTATAACCACTTTTTGGCTCTATCGAGAAAAATTCTAAAACAATTTTTAAGTCTGTTGCTGTTAGAATTCAAGGTATCTTATATTATGATTTATCAGGGCATTTCTACTTAAATGGTTAATATTTTCTATCCAGTGATATTTTTGGTTTAGGTAGAGGTCAACTAGATAGTTACAGGTCATTTTGACCACTTTTAAAGTCCCTTTTCTGGAACTGTTTTAAGTCAAAATTAAGCTCAATTTTCAAGGTTCTTTTTACTATTTTACATGGCACAAGGCCAACTATAACTAGGCCAAGTCCATGGCCAAAATCTAGGCATAAGGGCCATCTCCAACTAGGCTAAATCCATGGCTAAAACATAGGCACTAAAGCCAATTAGAACTTGGCCAATTCCATGGTTGAAATATAATTCAATTCTAGCCTCTCAAAGGCATAATTTAGGTTCAATTTACTAGCTTATTTGAGCCCCTTTTTAAGTCATTCCTTGAAGCTTTAAATACATATTTTAGTTTAATCTTTCTAGCAAATTTAAGCCACATTTTCTAAGGTTTACATTATGATATCATTAGGCCATCTACTTAGTTAATTCCTTAGGTATTTCATGCCACTTTTCAAGCCTTAGTAGCATACTTTATCATCACTTTAACAACTTAAAATTTCATGCCAACATGCCATGAATACTTTTGGGTACTTAGGGAAAATAACCTTAATTCCCATCCTATTCCACCTAATCATAACATTCAAGCATATTTCCATGCCATGGACTCAATTATAGCCATAAATATCTCAATCCGAGCCAATTTAGCTAAGTCATAAAGAAACATTTCTTAAAACATAATTATAGAAGCTCACGGGTATAAGGAAAAATGTACAACCTATGGTGATTTCCACACCCAAAATCACATAGTTCACCTCTTAGCATGCCAAGCACATTTTAAATTCATCTTAGGTAGAAATTTACTCATTCAAATAACCATAGGTAGCAAATTCCAGCAAGTTTTGTGAAGACAAAGCGAACACTAATAACACATGTTCAATTCAACTAAATACTCAAGGAAATTAACCTCACTAAGGAAAAAATCAACTTCAACCACATCATTCCAACCCTCCCTAGTCTATGTTCATTAGCTTAGGCACCCATACACATGAAGGGAAGGCTGAAAGACCACTTACATATCACTTTAAAGGTGCTACCCTTATCTAAGCCTATGTTGCTAGCCTAGTTCCAACCACTAGAGTAACTTTTTCCTCTCTTTGTGAGCCTTTAAATGCCCTCCTTATGCCAGAAAAACTTCACACACATCACCATCTAGATGTTAGCTATGGTTTTGCATCAAAAATCACCCCAAAAACCTAAGAAATGAGGGAGATACAACCATAGACTATCTTTTGGGTCATGGTTCTAAATTATTCTGAACTAGTCACTTTATTTGATTTTTATCTGCCAAACCATAGCTCCTTTTAGCTTGATTATTATTTATCTATGCCTAAGATTTAGAGGAATTTTTAGCCATTAGAATCATCCCATTTAGTTATTGAAGTAGAAAGATATGGCCTAGAGATAGAGGGACTGGTGTCGATTAGGCAGCAAAAATGAAGAAAATGAGTTTTGTTCTTTAACAAGTAGAAATCCACTTTTCATGACCCTTTTGCCACTTGGCAAGTGGGCTATGGGCCCTATCTTGACACATCAAAGATGTCCCAAGAATTCTTGAACTATCCTAATTTTTTAGCAAACTTTGAAAATTCATAAAAATTTACTTGGACCTACAAAAATTACACCATTTATTTTAAAATTCCTATTTTAATCCCTTCTACCTGCTCATAAATTTTTGTGGCTAGATTTGACCGATAGGGTAGCTTTCAGACTACCTCGATTTGCTTGCCAACCTAAAAAATTTTGAGAATTTGCAAACGACCTCTGATTTCAAAAATTCTTTCACCATTGGACTCAGTGTAATTTTTAAACTTCAGGGTCCACTATTTTCAAGTCCATTTAGGCACATCCCGGTTCAGTCCCAACTTAAAAAATTTTTATTACCACGGTAGGTAGCTTTTCAATTCGAAATGAATTGTTGGTTCTACAAAAATTTTAAAATTTACCCATTTCATCAAATTAAGGCCCCTTAAAGTTTCATGACCTGTTCCACTACCTTAATCCATATGCAAGTGACTTGATAGCTTAAGTGCACTTCTCAGACCCTGTGGCACTATTCCCGGAGCCTCGAAGCATAGGTGTTACATGAAAGATCACCTAAGCCTACTTGTTAAACTGCCTCTAACCATGAAACTTTAGGGATTTTTAATTAATTCATGGCAAGTAATTTTTCAATAATTCTTATTCCCTTATATCCCTAACACACCAAAATGAATTTAGATGATGAGAATTTGGAGAAATGTAATAAAAAAGAGGGTGAAAATGGCTCATCCTCCTCTGTGTGGCATCAGTAGGCATTAAAGGGGAAAAGAAATTCTTTTCTTTATTTTAATGGATTTTTCCACTTGTCACCGCTCATGGACAACTATCATGGCCCTTATGTTAGCTGGCTTGGTCTAAGTAGGTCTCATACCCTCCCGAGCCATCCCGAAACGGCTTGATTTTGGTAGAATTTTTGGGAAATTTTTAAAAATCATAGGGACCTTAAAAATTTACACTGTTCATTTTAAAATTCCTATTTTAATCCCCTCTACATACTCATAAATTTTTGCAGCCAAATTTCATCGATAGAGTAGTTTTCAAACTACCTTGATTTGTGTGCCAACTTAGAAAATTATGAGAATTTGTAAATAACCTTAGAATTCAAAAATTCTTTTACTAAAGGACTCAATGAAATTTTTTAGATTTAAGGTATGATATTTTTGGGTCCGCCTGGGCATATCTTGAGTCATTCCCAGCCTGACTCAATTTTATTACACGGATCAGTAGCTTATAGCCTGAAATGAATTATTAGTTATACTAAAATTTTAAATTTTTCCTTTTTCATCATTTTAAATCCCCTTAAAGTTTCATGACTAGTGCTGCTACCTCGATTCTCATGCAAGTAACCTAGCACCCCGGGCACACTTCTCGAACATGGTGGCACTTTTCACGAAGCCTCATTGCATGGGCATTTTAGGTATACCCAGCATATTACATCAAATGTATGTTGTTTAAACTATTACACATGATTGACATTAGAGATCTTATTTTCTTGAACTAGCTTCAGTTAAATAGCCTTGGTAAACCATACATTGGGCTTTTATCCTATTATGCTAGTAAGCTATCTACACTTGATTTGTTATGACTCTTTTCCCTACTATTCTTAATGCTAGCTATATTAATTATGCTATAAAATACATATTTCATATCTGGTAAAACTTTTTTAACTTTATAAAATATAATCATATTCTATTTTGATAAATTCTAGACATATACTATATATCCCATTTTGTACGACTCATATGATTCTGCTAATACAATATCAACTAATAGCTAACTTACTTGATGTATATCTTAACTCTACTAATGCACTTTGATTATTAAATTGTATAAGACTTATGTACTACAAGTTGATATTGAAATGACATGATGCAAATCTCTAAATAACCCCTCACAAATAGACCACCCATTCATGAAAATTAAGTGTATAGGCATAATTGGCATATTACCTATAATGCAGCTTAGAAATATAAAACAGGACAAATGTTAAAGACATTGTTTACCTTAACTAACTCTAATCTCATGACTTCCTAATATTATCACAATTAGCAAGAGTAGGATATAAGGGGTGTACATACCCTTAATTTCCTTGGTTTGTCCTTTTATTATAGTTCACGCTCATTCCTTCCCTTTTCTCGAGTTGGGTTTGCTTTCTTTACTTTTCCTACCCTTATAAACAATATTTTCTTAAGAATAAAATTTATTTAACTAATATTACTTGATAGTTATAAAAAAACTACTTATATCTAATCTCAGCCTATAACCTTTCCATCCCCTCTTTTGGTTTTTACTAGTTGTAATCTCCCCCAATAGTTGCTATCATCTCTATAACCTAAGCAATTTTTTTTCTTTTTAATAAAGTTACTACAACATTTACAAGCATAATAGTGCCTACTGTTAACACTTATTAGCAATAGGCTGTTAGTATCTATAAATTCTATAGTGGGTTCACCATAGCCATCTTCTCTTATCTTTCCATACCATTCTTACTGCTTTGATCTTTTTCACATTCCACCATGGCTAATGCAATTGCAATGTCCATTGCAGTGCTTGTTATTCAAGCCAACAATTGTAACAACTGTATTGCTGTATCACCATAATCTCTCCCTATTATAGCTATTGCAGGCACCTTTGGAACAATCACACAACTAATAGCACTTACCGTCATGCTCATTGCTTATAGAAAGCAGCTGTAGTAGCTTCCTCTACAGTGGTAAAATTTTCCCACTATCTGCATATAGTAGTTGTAACAGTAGTGTTGTGGTGCACTCGTAACCACCCTATTATGTGTAGTAGTATGGCCACTCAACTCTTGCTATAATCCCCTCCCTCATGATTACACAATAGATTGAATAAAATAAAGAAGAGTGACTTCCATCTTAGCACTGCAAAAACTTCATGCCTCTACCATGCAATGCCACTCTATTCATAATTGAAGCCTATTGCCACCTACAACAACAATAATGTCCCATTGCACCAACATCTATATCTCTCCATTTTTCTTCACTAATCTTTATTAGTTCTTATCTTAATTTCTTTGATGTCTTTATTTTTGGACTATAATTCCCCTGCTTTCTGTCCCCTTCCTTTCTTTTGCTCTTTTTTTTCTTTTGGAATTCATATTTTAGCTTTCATTCTTTATAATCTCATGCCTCTTTATTTGTAAATTATGTTTCTTTTTTTTTAATTAATTTTCTTCTCTCTTTTATTTGATTTAAGAAGTGACCAAAAATTCTAGCTATCGCTAATTGATAGTTTAAGTTGATTTAATTTAGAAATAATAAAAAAATCAAACTAAAATAGAGCCCCTTTTTAATTTACCTCTACTTTATTCTATTTTTATTTTATTACCTATGAAAATACTTTCTTCTCTTTATTTGAAAAAAAAACCCTCATTCAATCAAAATTTTAATCACCCTAGTACATATCTCCTTAAATTTTTAATCCCCTAATTTCTCTATCCTCACCATAACTCCTCATTAGCCTATTTACTAATTGTACAAATACAATGGGAGTCATAATGAATGCCAAAGCATGATTTACATAAACTCCTTTTATTGTGTACGTATGACAAAATGTTAATAACTGATAGTGATTTTGAACTCGTTAAGTTTTACTAAGGGTCAGATAGAACCAAATAAAGTTGTGTTGTGTTTGAGTGTTTTAAACGAGTTGTGTTTGTGTAGGTTACCATTCAAGATAGTGCTCAATATAGCTATTATGTTGCCAAAATTTTGGCCCGAGGACCTTAATACTATACTTTTGTAAATGGTTTTTAATAATCTATAATTTTATGATGTTATGAATGCAAAATATGTTTTTAATTTCAATAATAAGGTTTTAAATCAATAAAGATTTTCCATATGAGTATTCAAAATTCAATTTGTGTGCTATTCCTTATTTGGGTCTGACGATCGAATCAGGTAATGGTGTTATATTCATTTTTATCAAAGCTCTAGTTTAGATGTTTCTCAATATATATGGGTTACATAAGAGTGCCACATGATTTAATAAATGTATGTCACATAATTATACATATTTAGGCTTATAATTAGCTTTCTTTTTCCTACAAATTTAGAATGAGTCAAAATACACCAACAGGTGATGAGAAAGTCAAAAGCCATGCTCTTACTATTGTTGTACAAAGGGGTACTAGGGATAATTCTATTACTTTGAGGGATACAAGACAAGTAGTTTATGGACCTCAGATTAGACCTGCCTAGTTGGAACAAGTGATGGAATTAGTGAGGCAAATGACTACTACAACAACTACTGCTATTGCTATAGTTCATCCTACACCACCTCTACTAATTCAGCTAGAAACTCAAGCTCTACAGAAAAAAAATTTATATAGAGAGACTTAAGAAAAAAAGAGCTTAGGATTTCAAGGGTTAAGGGCTAGATGGATCATATAAAGGAAAGTATTGGTTAGACAGAACCCTAAGGATCATGTAGTAGATAAGAAGTACCCTCGATGAGTATGATGTTTATGCTACTTCTCTTCTAGTTGATAAAGCTTTCAAATTATGGGAAGTTATTATAGACTATAAGGTGACTAAGGCTATGACTTGCTAGTTTTTTTCTAGAATAAAAGAAGGAATATATCATTGAGCATTATATAAATCAGAAGAGGTAGGAGTTTGTGGATTTGGGATATAGGTAGAAATCTATGCCTAAGTAGGAGAAAGAGTTCTTAAGATTGAGTCAGTATGCTAAGGAAGTGGTTACTACTGAGGAGGACCGATGTAAAGGTTTAAAAAGGGGCTTAACCTAGAGATCACACTTTAGGTAGCTCTTATAAAGATCGAAGTATTTTTAGATCTAGTTGCAACATGCCATACTATAGATGATATTTAAAAGATGAGAGAGAAATGAGATAACTTCTAGAGAAAAAATGCCATTTAGCTATGGGCAAGTTAGTTAGCCTTTACATCTAAGAAGAAGCCTAAAAGTGAGCAATCTAAACAACAATATAGTTAAAGATATGACCAGTATAGGGATCATAGTCCTGAGCTAGACAACATATGTTAGTTGCTAGTATACTGGCATCCACAGTTAAGAGTGCACAAACACCTCAGTATGAGCATTACAACAAAAGGCATAAGGGCAGATGCTGGATGACTATGATAGAAGTATGTTGGGGTTATGGCTCCAAAGGCCATATTGTTAAAGATTATCAAATGAAACTTGCTAATCCATCTAAGAAGAGGGATAGAAGAGATATAAGAGACTAAGTTAGGACCATTTAAATAGACAAGTTAGAGAGTAAAGCTCTAATTAGACAATATGCCATCTACGTTAGAGAGAATGTAGGTTCATCAAATGCAATAGTAGGTACTTTCTAACTCTTTCATTTAAATATTTTAGCACTAATAGATAAAAGGACTACACACTCTTATATCTGCACTACATAGGATATAGATTAGGGGTTAGAGTTAGAAGACCTTGAGATTGATATGATGGTTAGCAACTTGATAAGATAGCATGTAGTTATGAACAAAGTATATAGAGACTATCCTTTGCTAGTACAAAGATGTGCTTTTTTAGTCAATCTCATTTAATTACCCTTTAATAAGTTCAGTTTGATATTGGTTAGGGATTCATTATCCAAGTACCATGTAATTGTGGATTGCAAAAAGAAGTGAATCATACCTAAAGCTAGTGATGGGATAAATGTAACATTAGTGGGAGAAAGATCGAACTATATATCTAATGTGATTTCAATGGTTGTAGCAAGAAGATTGATGAATAAAGGATGCCAAGCATATTTGGCCCATGTGATTGACACCAAAAAAGAAGAATTAGATGTAAGTAAGATACCAACTGTATTAGTATTTATTGTTATTTTCTTACAAAAGTTACCTAATTTGTGGCCATAATAGGAACTTGAATTTAGGATTAATGTGTTACCATAGCTCCATATATAATGGCTCTTACGAAGTTAAAATAACTTAAGCTATAACTACAAGAGTTGCTAGATAAGGGTTTTATCAAACTGAGCGTCTCACCATGTAAAGCACTAATTTTTTCTATCAAGAAGAAAGATGGTTCTTTGAGGTTAGGTGTTGATTATAAAAAGCTAAATGAAGTCACTATCAAGAATAAGTAACTCTTACCTCAGATAGATGACCTGTTTGATCAGCTATGAGAGATAAGTGTGGCACCCCTCACTCAATTTGGTTACTGGATCTAAAGAAGAGATGGCATATTGTGACACCTCTTACCTAAACTATTGCTAGCTCAAATAAGAGATGACACATTGACTGGTTCCTTCTAACTATAACTTTTTTATCTTAACCTTATTGTATGTATACACATCATGAGCATCTAAGGCCCATGTGTGAATTATTATGTTATTAGGTAAATGCATGTATATGAAAATCCATACATGTATGTTAAGAAAAAATTTCATCAACATAATGGCTATATAGTGTAATATGCCAAAATAAACCTATGAAAAGAATACTTTTATAACACAATCAACCTTAATCTCAATCAACTGGGCCCTTTTGACTCCTAAACATCACCACTTAATACATAGTATCATCAATATCATCCCAATTAAAGCACACATCATAGTTTTGATATCATAATATATTATACATATATCATATATCACATTACTATTGTCTACCTATTTACTTTACATGAATAGTGTACTTTAATAAGCTACACATACATGGCCATACTGGACCCATACCTTGTTTACATACATATCAGTGCCAACTAACATTATTTACACCACACAATATACAAAACTATACCAAGGTGAAAAGCTATCTACACTACACCACTCATTTAATGCTGAGCTGCATTGGATCTATTTATGACTTACACATTAAAAACACAATGCACTAAGAATAATGCTTAGGGGTTTATTTGATAAAATATGCGCACACATGTACATGCATTATTCCAAGCATGTAATTCCATAATATTAGGTTATGTGACATTTTTATAACTCATTTTATCAATTATGCCATTTGCTTAACTATTTCCTGACATTATGTCACTACGGTTTATTAATGTTTATTTTATGTCTTTGAATTATCATAGTTCATTATGTGTAACTGATGTTGTCATTCTATAATCTCTTACTATATATAGGCTTTATGTGTGTTACTTCCTATGTATAATCTACCTAATAGTGGTTGCTTTTTTATTTATTTTATTTAGTTAAGTCATAATTATTAATACATTCATTTAATTATTTGATAACAAGCATTTACTAAATTAACAAATTATGTATCTCATTATTCTTTTACTTAATGCCTTTCATCCATTTTTTAGCCCATATGAGTGATTATCTTTTATCTATTCTTTAGCCCATACTTGATGGACACTGTAATAGCTGTAAGTTGAGGCTCTGTGAATAGTACTATTCAGGCTCAAAAGTGGGCTAGAGTGCTGGGTCACCTTCATGATGCCTGAGAAAGGGTGTAATGGTCATGAAACATTGAAGACTTAATTTAAAAATTTAGCAAAACTAATAAATTATTTTATGCAAAATTTAGTGGGTCATAGGCTTAAATAGACTTAGGCTAGGAGTGACTCAGGATGTGCTTGGTCGAACCTAAAAATATCATATATAAAGGTTAAAAATTCCCCTAAGACTATTGGTGAAGGAATTTTAATTTTTTGAGCTTGCTTGGTATTTTTTCAAAATTTTTAGATTGTCGCGTAAACTAAGGAAATTAGTTCACTATCCTAACGATGAAATTTGGTTGTGAAATTTTAAAAGGCCTTAAA
>CANXYI010560714.1:0-10025 GCA_948208565.1 Hura crepitans
AAGAAATTTTATAATACACATTTCTAAGTGTTTCAATTATAGCTTATAGCATTCTTAGCTCGGTTAGAGGAAAGAATGGGATAAAGGTGTTACATCATTTGTCTCACCCCGACTTCCAATCCAGTTTTCATAAGGATAAAAATAGAATTAGAAGAAAAAGTGGGGAATGAAATGGATGTACGAATCGTGTAAGGTCAATTGATGTGAACTACGGAACAAAAAATCACTGAAGTGTAAAATGGTAATTTCGTGGAAAAGTCAGGGGAAAAATGAAAAATTCACTATTCATGATCAAAAAAGAGGAGAGACATATATAGAAGTAATAAGGAAGTGACATGTGACCCAGTAATGATGAGAAAGTGTGAGAAAAATAAGGTTTAAGGAGCAAGCCTCAATGAATAGTGCCACCTGAGCCGTGAATAGTGTTCTAATGCCAAATAGAGCTAACTCGACCAAAAATTAGTATTAATTATAAGATATTTTGTGGTGAAATTTGAGAAGCATTTGAGGTTATATAAGGAGTTAAAAGCCAAAAATAAAGTCTAAACTAGGTTTATAGTAAATAGTAAATTGCTTAAAGATGAATGGAAAAATTCATAAATGTGCTCAGAAAATTCTAAAGCACATCCTGATGGTTAAAAATTATGATGAATCCAAAAATCACAAAAATGGAATTTTTTGAAGATAGGAACTATGAGAAAAAAAATTAATGAAATAAATTCAATTAAATGCATATATGTGTAAGGAAAATGATAAATAATTGTGTAGGGGGCATTTTTAGCCATTGAATTAAATAGTATCATGATAAATCTTAGCCATCCAAGTGGAAACAAAGGAAAGGATGGAATGGAAATTTATTTAGTATGAATTTACATTATTTATGAAAACTTTAGTATCATGTGTATTAATGAAGTGTTAGTTTAGCTTGAATGTTAGTGGTAGTGTGAAATAGTGTTGGAAGACATAATTAGTATCTAAGAAAATTATGTTAGTATATTTTAAATGATGAAATTAAATAAGAAGAGTAAACAACCAATGATGACCAAAACCTATGGGAAATGGAATAATGTAAATTTTATGATTAATTAGGAATATAGTATAGTTAACTTATGTATATATGTAAAGAAATTGATATAGAAAAATAAATAAGTTGGTTGATTATTTAAGAATTAATATTATGAAGAATTCAAAATTTTTATATAGGCATAAGTATGTTAATATGATAAATAAGAAATTATAAATGGAAAAAAGGTAATAATAATAATAAATAAATAAATAATATTTAAAGGAATTTATTTCAATTTAAATTACCTAATTAAAGAACATGGCAAAGTAAAAATAAGAATTTATGGATATCTATACATATAGAATTTAATATGTAATTGAAGAATTAAAGATTTAAATAATAAAAGGGTAACAATAGGAACTTTAAGAATATGTGAAGTTAATTATACAATTAAGTTGACATATAGAGAACGTCTTAAGATAAATATACACATAAGTATAAAGGGCTAATTATGTAATGAGATTAATGGTGAAGAAATAAAGGAAGAATATAAATAAAAGAAATCAATTATATGGAAAAGGGAAGAATATTTTACACATGTGCAAGTTGATAAACGAGAATGTTAAAATATAATCATAATATCAAAGAAAAAAGAGTAATTAAAATAATTAGAATAAATCATAGTTGAAAATTGGAATTAAGAGAAAGTATATGGAAATTTCTTAGCATGAAGTTAAAAGGGATTAATTCCATAAGAGAAAGGAACTAAATGGTTTAATAAGATAAAATATATATATGCATATATAATTGTTACAAATTCTCATTCTTAATTAATGATAATAATGCTTAGAAATATTGATCGTATTATAGACAATTAATGACTGTGAAATAAATATCTATTTATTTAAACATTGAGCATAAAGGAATATTATAAAATAAATAAATAAATAAATAAGCGATTAAGAAATTAAGGACATTAAGGATATATTAAGAATCATATATAAAAATTGAGTACTCGTTAAATAACATATAATCCTATGAAAGATAATAAATTAGGATTGAATGTCAATCAAAGCATTCTCCGACTCATGGAAGATAAATAATGAGACACAATGACAAGTAATGTTACGAATAATAAGAATATAACAAAAAAATTTATATTAAAAGGATGTTTATAATAAATTTGAAGGAATATACCAGGATTATGAATATAAGATAATAAACAATGTAATAATGAAATGATATGTTAGGAATAATTAAATGACATAAAAGTGTTTGGAAAGCAAGTGAAATTGAGGCAGACAATAGCCCATATGAGTTGGACAACCTACTAGATAGGTTGACCAGTCAATTAGGGAGTTAGCAGTTACTACTAGCTTTGGTCCATATGGATCATTATTAGAGTGTGTTTTAAAGTGGGTGCAACTGCCGAGGTTTTAGATATGAACCCTACACACTTTGGGTATTGGGAGGTCCACATGGGCTGATCCCTACTACCCATATTACCTTAGATATTGGGAGGTCCACATAGGCTGATCCCTACTATCCACTAATGTTGGGATATTAAGAGGTCCACCAGGGCTGATGCCTGTTATCCTGTTGTTGGAAGGTCCAGTAGGACTGATCCCTACCATTCTGGTATTGGGAGGTTCCTATGAACTGATCTATGCTATCGGATGGACATAAGTAGGTGCAACTATTGAGTTCCATAATGTAGGCCACTACACAAGTTCAGATCTTGATATCCAGTGTTGAGAGTATGTCTACCAAATATGGGTAGAATAAATAATGATGAGATTAAAAATGATTAATATACCATTAAAGATATTATAATATTTGAACTTAGGAAAAGGGAAAAAAGAAAGCAAAAAAAGTAAAGAAAGAGATGAATTGAAATAATAGATAAAAGGAACAAATCATATAATAACAAACATCATTATTGATACATAAATACAATTCATCATAAATGTTATTCATATCGAGACAGAACATATAACATAAGTTTATTGAGAAATGTATCTATGAATGAACTTAATTAATTGCATATACACATAAGTTAGAAAGAGAAAAAAATGATCGATCGAATATAGTGAAAGAAGAGGAATAAATTAGAACCATGAGAATGTATTAAGGAAAAATGTGAGTGTATTCTTAGAGGATATAGTAGAGCATGACACTAGAAATGGGCATAAAAGACAATAGCACCCGATCAGCACCTAATAATAAGGTAAATTGGGATAAGACAACAAAGTTATGAACAGAACAAATATGAAAATGTTATAAGTAATAAAAGATAATGGAATAAGGACATAATTAGATTGAGTTTATGTTAATGGTTATTATTTACTAAAATTTAACTATTTAATTTCCACAGTATTAGAATACACCACTGAGCAATTATGCTTAGCGCATTCGCATGTGTAGGTTATCAATTAAGGCAAGTGAAGCGACGGATCGAGTCCTAGTATTAGCTAAAGCAGACAAATTAAAGACATAAGTAAGAAGAGCCCACCACGGGTATCATTCGCATGCTGAATATATACATGCATTGTGATTGAATAATAGTGGTTTAGAATTGCATATATTGTTAGATATAGATAAATAGATTGTAATTTTGGCTATATTTATTTCAATTTGAATTTGTAAATGATAGTTGTAATAGTTAATTATTAATATTAAAAGTAATAATATTGACACTTGTTTTACATGTGTTAAGTGAATGTGATATATGTATGTCACATATAATGTATGATTTAAAAATATCTATATACTAGTGATAATAGTTATACTAAGTTGATCACTAGAGGATGGAAATGATAGTGAAAATAGGTATAAGAATCAAATCGAGCGTGTAATATACCTATAACAGTTTGTCGATTTATCTTGTACATCTTCTTTTATTTCTCAAAATTCCTAAAATTGAACGATTATATTCCAATTCAAATGTTTATTCCTAAATTTTTAGTTTCTTTTTATAAATCTTTAAATCATTCCTTAAATCCTCAAATAATTTTTAGTTCTTTCTTTCCATAAAACCAAATTAGCTTTTTTGGTCCTAATGCCCAACTCAAACCCCAGAATTAATTCCCAAAAATCTCAAAATCCTGAGGTGTAACAATATTAATGGATTCTAAAGGACTAAAAGAGTGAGTCTATAGTAATTTCATTAATCACACCGAAATGGGCAATTAAATGATAAATAAAAGAAGATCATGGTATTTAAAAAGTTTGCAATTAAATAAATATATATGTAAAAAAAGTTAATAAAGAAAAGAATAAAATTTATGTTTGAAATAGTAAGTAGTCAAAAATGCAATTAAAGGATAATAAGGAAGATATACGTAAATTAAGTGAAATTAATTACATAATTGGTAATGAATTATTAAGATTGAGAATACGCATGGGTAAAAGAAAAATAATTGAAGAAGTAGATAAAATTGAAAGTTTTAGGATAAATTGCATATGAATTTATATATTTAAAAGTCAAGTAATTAACTATATGTAATAAGAAAACATAAATATGAGATTACAATATGTTATAAATTTATTTATTATGCATATGCAATTAATGCGTATAAGAATATTTCAAATTTGTTTAAAGTGAGTATTAATTGTTGTGTGTATTATTTATGAGGTTACTATATGATAAAGTTAAATTGTAATCATGCAAAGTTTATTAATGCCCATATGAACTTAGACAGATAACAATACTAGATAGGTTGACTAACCAACAAGGATAGATATAGTAGCTACTTATGGCATCTTAGGGCCTGATTTTATGGCCTATCACCCAATATATATGATTTGTTTTTTATTGACCATTTATAGTTCATACCTTTGAGCCCTATATTTAACCCTTATGGTCAATGGCCTTTATGGCCTCCGTTTAAACCTATTTGGGTCCATGCCTTTTGCAGCCCTTATTGGTGATTACTCTTGTCGCCTGTACGGCCAAGATATCTTATTATTCAAAACTAGGATATATGTCTAGTGAATATAAGCGAAATAAAAGTAAATGTGATAAATAAAGTTGTGAATGGATTTTTTAATTATAAATTAGAATTATTATTAAACAATGAGTAAGACATAAATGTGTATATATAATAGTAACTAGAAATGTCAAAATGAAAATTGCTACAAATAGCATAATTTAATAATAAATATAAGGAATAATTATGTAATTAAAATGAAACACACATGAGTATATAAATATGATGTGAGAATAAATTGTTACTAAGGAAAAAGGAAAAGTAAATTGTTATAATTAAAACATTTATACAAGGAGAATTAATATGCGAAAATTAATGAGTGTGACACCCCTCACCCAACCTAATTACTGGATCTGAATGGGAGATCGCATATTGTGACACCTTCTACCAAACTATTGCCAACTTGAATAAGAGATGACCCATTAACTAATTATGTTGTTACCTAATTGCTTCCTTATGGTGTGCTTATATTATGAGCATCGGGGCCTATATGTATCCTTAAGGTACATGGTATGGGAATTACTAATTAAAATTATACTTCTATGTCTAACAAAATTTCAGTAGCACAACTATTGCCCAATGACATATCCCAAAATAAACCTGCAAAAATAACACTTCTATAACAGTTCATAACCTTAACTCCATCATATGGGTCCTTCTGACCCTCTAATCTCATTGCCATTACACAATCCATCATCAAACACATCTTAGTCATACACGCACTTCATCATCATAATATCATATCATAACAAGCATATGTCATATGACAATTATACATTATTAAAATCTATTTATTTACTTTATATAAACAAGCTACATAGTTATATACTCCTGTACTAGACCCATACCCTACATATGCACATATAAGTGCCATTAACTATTTTCACATCACACAAATGATATAAGCTAATTAGCAACATGGGGCTGTCCAAGCTATATTGCATTATTGTCTCTTGAGGTTCCTTCTGGTGCTAAACCTGTCTATAACATATTCATCAAGAAAACATGATGTGCTAAGCAATATGCTTAGTGGTGTATTTGATAAAATATGCACACATTAACTTATGTATATATTTGTAGCACACACACATCTTTAAGTTCACCTAAGCCATTTACCCTTTTTATATGTGTTCATTACTTATGTTTGTTCCTTAATTTTTATGTCTCACCAATTTCCTTTATTCGAGTATTTACTCTTTCCTTATTTGCGTGCATTAGTAAGTTAATATAAGTTAACCTCTTACCACAAGTTTATATATGTTTTATTATATTGTGTCTATGTTAATTCTAACAATCATAGTCTTGGAATTTAGTTCTTTGTCTAAAGATTTCACTAATTAGTTTATTTCTAGTCTACCGATGTTCCTAACTATATACATTTATAAACTTATGCATATTTGATTCTTTCTTGCCTACCCGCTAGCCTGGGTTAAGCTATGTGTCCATTAATTAAACTAGTTATGATATTATCACTAAGTTATGTACTATTTATTATGATTTTCCTTATAATTGTCTATTTGTTAATTTTTCCTATAATTATTTGCCCCCTTTTTTTATAGTTTTGTGTTCATTATTTGATCATTACCCATAACTATTGTTTACTAATTTATAGCATTGTATCGTATTTACACCATTTATGATTTAACCCATATCTGAGAGACATGTATCTAAATACTGGATACTAGGATGCAATTATGCAATGGTCCATATTTTGGACCTCTGTGTTGCTACACCAGCTGGGTAACCAGATATCAATATATAGAGCTCCAATACAATAAATAAATACTAACCCAAAGGTCTCAATCCTAGCCACAAAGGTCTTATGATCATGAAGGTGACAAATCCTAACCACATGGGTATCCTAACCACATAGGTCCCAAATCCTAATCATATAGGTCTCTTAACCATAAAGGCCTCAAATCCTAACCACATAGGTCTCAAGTACTTACCACATAGGTCTTCTACCACAAAGGTCTCAATACTATAATGGGGAATGGGTAAGTTGTCCCCTAGTTTAACCTATCCAGTGAACTATCTAGCATATATGGGCCATTCCTAATGTTGTTCTCATTACTTGATGTTCACATTACTTATAATCACAATTTTGTTCACTTCATGCCATTTTATAAGCATTATATCATATATGTTCATTTACGAGTTACATAACGCACATTTGTCACTTCCATTCATCGTTATCATGCTACCCACATAAGTTGGTATTACAAGTCCATTTCATGTCTAGTAATTTTTTATTATCCTTGCACTTTATCATACTTGTTGAACAATTATGTACCAATTATAATTACCACTTTATGTTGCACTTTATTTTCTATACATGTATATACCTATGTGTAAGCATAGCCTATACATTCACATGTACATATACATTACTTACATATTGCCTCTGTTATTTTGTGTTGTCTTTAATATACATCCTAATACAACTCATGCTTATTTAATTGAGGCCATTATAGTCCAATGTACACCTATTATACAACAATTTGAGAAATTACCATTATGTCCCTACATTTTCCATATTAGATTTCCATTTTCAATTCTCTATAATTTGTTCATTTTTCATCCATTTTCCATTTTGTCAGTTCCATTATCAATCTCTAAACCCTAAAATACCCTAGTGACCAATTTAGCGTTACACTAACCCCTAAATATAACTAAACCCTAAAATGCACCTAATATGGAAATCACATATTTCAAGGAAATAGGCATAGGTTTTATTGAATACACATACAGAGATGTACTATGTCATCTTGAGATCGATCTTACGACCTCTCTTTACCTCGATTCTTTTGCTCTTGCTCATTCTCTAAATTCCATAATATATCAAAAATTAGAAAAATTCATGAAAAATATATACACATCCAATTTGAAAACTAAAAGCATAATCATGATCTAGAGCATGTCTAATTACCTAGAAAAAAACTCGATTTTTGAAACGGGGCCCGATTCAATTTAGGGGTTTAAAATCCTAAACTTTCAAAGCTTTGTTTCTCCCTCAAAATCACTTCCTTTTATAAAACTGAGGCTAGAATTAGGTTCTAGAGGTTAAAAGGATCAGTTTGCATATAATATTTGAAGGTTGTTGGTGTGTTTTGGGTGAGAAATGGAAGAAGAAAGGGATGAGAGAAAGGGTAACCATAGAGGACAATTTTTTTTTAAAGAAATAAGGAGGAAGATAAGCTTATTTTCATATTCTAGAGTTATCAACACATAACCACCATTTATATTTTGATGATGAACAGTCCCGATCACACCACATAATGATCGAATAGCCCGAATTAATCTTATATACATTTTATACTTCAAAAATGAAAAATAAATCCTAGAGGTCTCTAAAAATCATGCTTTTAGTGCCAAAAAATTAATGATTTACTCAATTAAAGGACCTTTAAAATCTCAAGCCTAAATTCCAAGAGGAACTATGTTAACTATTCACTCACGTAATTAATAAATTTCAATTAAATACCAAACGACCTCAAAAAATTCCAATTCCTTCACCATTAGATTATTTAGAATTTTTGACCTTCAGGGTATGCTATTTTTAAGTCTGTTCGAGCACATCCCGGGAAATTATCGGCATGTTATAAACTAAGGTCACTATAAACTAGATAACATAAAATGATTTATTGGTTTAGCTAAAAGTTCCAATTATTTCATTTTCATCATCATTTTGCCCGTCAAAGTTTTATGACTGGTACTCCCCTTTGGCTTCCTCAGTGTGATCTGATTACTCAGGAAACATTATTCCTGCCCTAGGAGGTACTATTCATGAAACCAAAATTCTCGGGCATTACGATCCTTCCCTCTTAAGGAATTTTATCCTCGAAATTTCCTCAGTAATGCTAATGCATATCATACATTTTATACACCTTTTACATTACTCTATTCAAAGCACACTGTGTAAGGAGTATCATGTATCCCTTGTAAGACCCCTGTTTCCTTAATATCTTACACATCTAGTGTATCATATGTCATAATAATACATATATCTATCTGCTTTAATTTTAAATTTTTTTGACTTTCCCCTCTTTAACTTAACTCATCCCATACATGAGATAATCCTCTTAATAGTTTTTGTCAATTCCCCAAATCGCTAATTAAGTAGTTTCACCTATGTGATTCTAGTGATTCTAACCTCCCTACAACAATTTGTCACTTCCACTAAACTTTGGTTTAAAGTTCTCCTACCTATCATAATTCCTCTAGTCTACTTCCCCTCTTAAGACATTAAGTAGGGGCTCTTTTATTTTTTTCTATGTCTCAACTCTCTAGTACTTTCTCATCTATAATTGTCTGGTATTTATTCTTTAAGCAATCTTACAACAGCTTTATATTTTAGCTTTACTATAAAATCAATCCCATATATATCCCAAGGTACCACTTTTCTCCTTGATTCATCTCACTTTAATTTACAACATTCCTTTGCCTTATCTCCTCAAATGCCACCCCATTACTTGCCACTATTGGTGTCTTATGTCAATTCCTTTTGTATCAGGGCTATATGAATGTCATGCTTAAGCTATGGTTATGCATGTATAATGATGAATGTAATATGAATGATGTAATGCAAGTATGCAAGATGTCAATATTGGTTTTTCTCAATCATACACAATAGAAAAATTAAAATTTTAAGAGAAACCAGCAATGATAATGGACCCAAATAATTTAAAATTTATCCTAAAAGTTAAATCTAGCAGCATTTTGTGATTTATCACAAAAAATGATAGCAGATTCTTTCCCTGAGCACTTCTCATCGGATTGTTGCAAACATAGTGATCGTCTTCAAGGAACAGCTCCAAGGTAATCCATAAAAGAATTTTTCATAAGAGATTAACTTGTAATTCCATACAAGTGGATGAAGGAAGAAGAAGAAAATTTATGTTTTAATTATTCTATGCGAAAATTCTATAGTAGAATGTCTCCTTATGGTGGATATTGAAATAAGGTTTATTTATATCATAAATAAACACTATTTATGTTAGATTTTAACACTTAAAATCTAGCCTAAGTCA
>CANXYI010560789.1:0-15014 GCA_948208565.1 Hura crepitans
TATGTTGCATGTTTAATTGCATGTTTGTATCAGTGACATAAGTTATTTGATTTGTTCCACCACTAAGTTTTATACTCAGTGTGTCGGTGTTCCGATGTGCAGGCTGTAGATAGAAGACACCCCAGCATCAGACTTTCTCAACAGTGTAGCTGACTGAAGTCCTTTTGGAATTTTTGTTTCTTTCCTTAATTTTGTAATATCTGCACTCATGTATATAGGTCATGTGGGTTATGGACACTCACGTACAGTATTAGATAGATATTAATATGGTAGACTGCTGGATTGTATTCTGATAATATCTGTATTGAGTGTGAATGTATGATGATGGGTCTCCGACCTTGTGATATATATATGATTGAAATGTGTTGTGATTGATGGAAAATTGGAGGACCAGAGGGTCTAAGGATGTTGGTCATGGTGTGTAATTGAATAGAAGTGTTCTTTTACAGGTTTAAAAATTAGGCTAGGCAATAAAGCAGTCGTTATGCTACCCGGTTGTTTTTAAATGTCTGGTAACACCTGAGGGTGGCATGAATAGTACATCAATAGGCAGTGGTTCACAGATGATGGTACAGATGAGTTAAATTAAATAGTCTAGTGACACTTCTTACCTATTCATATAGAATGGGAAAGGGGTGTTACAAGTTTGCTAAACTTAGTGTCCAATGTTGGTATCTTTAACTTTGGGTAGAAACCGCAGGGTAGAACTTAATGGAATGAAAGAAAATCATGTATTGTTTGATGAGAATTAGGGTGGCATATAGAAATGACTTGTTAGCTGAGAGATGCCTATAGACTTAGGGTAGACATTTGAAGGTTAAACATGGTAGTTGTGTGATTGTTGTGGTTCCTGAGTTGATTGATGATAGTTATGTATGTGAATAAGTTTGGTGTGTGTATGGGTTGACTTGTATTGGTGAGTGGCCAAGAGGGTTGCAAACTACATGTGTATGGGTGTAGGTGATTTAAGGTTACTTGGTGTTGATACTTGCTTAAGGTATGTAAATTGTGTTGAATGGCCTTAGGACTAAGGAACAAAAGCACACTTAGAGTACTATCATCTTAGAACCCAAGAGCTTTAGTGTGGGGTAATATGTGTGAAACTATCATGTGACAAGTACTTGATTAATATATGTATGGATACGAATTGAGTAATAACCAAGCCATATGATATGTGTAAATCACCTAAATTAGCATACAAGTGTAAGTGTGTGTGGGGGAATGCATTTAGATCATGAATTTGAAATTAAATGTATGGTTAACATTGAACAAATGAATGATTTATGCCAAAATCTAGCCAACCCAAGGGCTATGTTGACCTAAATGTGATGTATACTTGAGTAAACCATACTTAAGTAACATGAGTTTAAAGCTTGAGATAATGGTTATGAAATAGCTTAATTTGCTTGACATAAATTGGATAATTAGATGAGGTAAGTGTAAAAATAAATGAATGTATAAAATAGACTAGGATGATTGTAATTATATTTGACATATAGACTTAGACAAAAGGCTTAAATTGTGACCTAAGCTTGAACATGAGATATGACTTGGAAATGTACCTAAAAAAAGTGCCTCTAAGGGCTATGACTTGTAATTATATGTGATGGCTTTTGAGCTTATGTGTTTAGCCTTGTAAAGGGCCTAAGGGTTGTATGGCTTAGGACCTATAACATGATAGAAATACTAGTGAAAACTACACTGGAAAAAGTTTAGAAATGAACTTAGAATTTGCTTTTAAAGTTTGACGAAATGACCTATTATTGTCTAGTTAGACCTTTCACTAAATCAAAAATACCACTAGACAGTAAATGTCCACTATATGAGAAATGCCTATGGAATAAAATCAAGCATAACATACCTTAAATTTTGGGAATTTTAATACTTAATTATTCTTATGAAAATTTACCCTGTATAGCCCAATTATAGTCGTACCATAACAAGCTAAAAATTGATTGTATGATAAAATTTATAACTATCTATTTTAACTTAAGAATATTATAAAAAGTGGATCAATAAGGAAATAGATCTAAATTGATGTTAAATGTCCCATTAGTTAGACACCCACTGGATGGGTTAACCGGCTAACTTAGGAATTCTAGCAGCTGCTACACTGTCTGTTTTTAGATAGGGCCTAGGTCTATATTAGGGCCACTGTTCTAGCCTTTTGGATAGACAACCTTCTACTCTTACCACCTGATGCCAACATTAATTTTTGCAGATGCAGTGGAATAGGTCCTAGAGGGTCATTGCACTAGTTTCTTGGATAGACTAGTTTGCTGAGCAGACACAATCACATTATAGCAAATCTTTAAAATAAAGTCGGTATAGTGGGGAAGGTTTTAGAGGGCCACTATACTAGTCTATTGGACAGACTAGTCTATTGGGCAGACCTCACCTTGCTATTTACACCTTGTGTGCCATAATATAATCAGACCGATGAAGTGATCGGGGTTTAGAATATAGATCACTGCACTATTTTCATTCCCTTTAGGTCTAGTGTATATTAGTGTTGTTGCCTTAGTCGGTTCAAATAAATTAATGAAATAAGCAATAATGAATTAAATCAAGACAAATAAGCAATAAAAAGTTTAATTGGGCATAAATATCTATATAATACCACAGAATGTATGACCAGGGGCATTTTTGTAATTTTACTTATATAATATTTATTGACTTGATAGTAAAGGACCAAAAATGTCATCTTTAATAACAACTTGAATCTATGATTTGCTTAGGTTATAATAATTAAATGAAGGCTTTATTCACAAAAATTAGTACAAGGGAATTTTGGTAAATTTACATACATAACATGTACCGCCCTAATCAATTAATTAACTAGAATGTTATACATAGAAGTGACCTAGATTTATAATGTATTGATGGTAAATGATTACATAAGCAATAAATTGGCTGAGGATAGGAGCAGGGGTATTTTGGTCACTTGACAGCAATAGTTGATAATGGGTTTGGTAACTAGAGTTAAAAACGGTATTATTATTAATAATGGCAAGTATTTACTAGAGATAGAATTCTAAAATGTCATCTGAATAGTAATTAATAATTCTCTAGGAAGAAGGGTAATGTGGTAATTTTGATAAATGTAGTCTTAACTGAGGATATAATAATTTTACTGTATAAGTGTCTACTACTTGTGTTGAAATGCATAATCACTTGAATGACATGATTTAAATACTTGAGTTCACCACTGAGTATTATATACTCAGTGTTCTAGTTGTGGTGTGTAGGTACTCAAAACCTACAGACGTCCTCATGGTGTGTGCAGACAAGGTTCAGAGGATAGGTAAGTAAAGTTGCCGTGTGTTTAGGTTATAGTTTTGCACTCCTGTACATAGGTGGGGAGTAGGTACCTTACAATAGTTTCTATATATGTCAAGACAATATTTTGTAATGAGTCTGTAGACACCTTAGTTTTGGGTCTAGGACTTTCTTATGTATTTGGACTTTAACCTGACCCGAAAAGCTTGCGGTGACACTGATTCGAATGGGGGTGTGGGGGCAAAGCTCCCACAGTATGGACCTATTCACCTTATGGAGCCTATGATGATAACTAGAGACAGGCTCAAGCAACAAGGCAAGTAACCTGAAATCTAAGTTTGCATGGACTAACATGGTACAAGTTCGCATAGACTTAATGCTATGAGGTCTGCACGGACTAACCTAACTTGGCCCAAAGCCTACGAACCAACATGGTACAAGTTCGCACGGACTTAATGCTATGAGGTTCGCACGGACTAAACCAACTTGGCCCAAAGCCCACAGACCAACATGGTATAAGTCCGCATAGACTTAATGCTATGAGGTTTGTACGGACAAGTAAAAGCCCATGTTCACATGGACTAACCCAACCATGCCTAAGTCTACACGGACTAAGCCATATAGGTCCACATAGACCTACCGACGTAAAACTTCTAGAAGCACGGAATTCCTATTCAGGCACTGATTCCTAATCCTAGTAGAACTTTGAATGGGAAAACTATTCACCAACCTCATAAATACCCTTCCTATCAACCTATTTTAGGAGGAATGACAAAGAGAAGCAGACACAACACACAATTAAAGACCATTGACACAAGATATGCTCTACTAGTCTTAAGCCATGACTAAAATAATTATTCTTCCAAAACCAAACCATTGCCTTATTTCTTGGTGCTCACTTCAAGGTAAGATCTAAGGCTCCTTTCATCATATTCATTCATTTATTTGAGTTGTTTTGTTTAACCCATGATCTCCCATAATTAATTGTCAAGTAAGGTGGCTCTATGTAATCCCTACGACAATTATAGGAGTCGATCAACCTGTTAAATCAGTTTAAGAATGTTATAATCATTCATGGAAAATTGTAATTGCACTCATATTCTAAAATTGATGCCTAAGTCTATACAGACCTATTTTAAATGATAGAAGGTCCGTACAGAACTATTAATTGAATATGTATGTAGTAGAAGGTCTGCACAGACCTATAAATTAGATATGTATGTAATATGAGGTCCGTATGGACCATGGTATGATAACAATATCATGCTTGCTTTGTCTATTATATTTTAACATATTCTATTCACCATGTTAGCATGCCTTTATATTTATATCATATTGTATGATCATTCTATTTGACATTGTCGTTAGGTCCTCACGGACCACTATTTGGTGTTATTAATCTCTTCTTTTGAGTTGTATGCAAGTGACCCTTTTTAGTAGAGTGAAGGTCTGGATGAATAGAATACTTGTTTTGGCAAGTAGTCCGCACGGACTAACATCAATGCCTTATGTAGTCCGCATGAACTAATCGACGTACAAATGGGACCATTCTAATGCCTTGTTTTATTTCTTCTAGTTTCGTACTATTTACACTCTTTACTTATTTTGGGGTTGTAATAGCTAGTAAATAACTTGTTTTACACGTTAAAACCTAACTTTCACATCAAATGATTTTATACACAATTAAATGGTGTTTTCCTTGACAAAATGGATTTGTATTTCCTTAATCAAAAGTCACATGAAAAATGTATTTTAATAAAAGCCAATCTCTTAGAGATGGGAGTTAGGCAATTATCGCCAATTCTTATGAAATCACAGGTAATTGTTAGGTCAAATAACAATTAATCAATAACCTGATTTTTAAATGTACAATGTACTTCTCATATTCTTTTAAATACTGCAATTTACTTTTTATACATGCAAAGGTGATGCAATTTAGATTAAGAATGATGTATGCTTGAATGATAAGGGATTGATAAAAATTACAATATACATGGACAACATATTATAAAGGCATGAATAAGACATGAAATTTCAAACCTTTCTAGTATAGAAGATCAGAGGTCCTGGTGTATAGGCTAGGTGATGACTCTACTAACCACTCTCATCCCTAGTAAAAATGCATAAACTCTACAGAGTCCCTATCAGACTATCTTGAGTACATGTAATTTACTTTATTTGATGATATGGTTTGTGACCCTGAGGCTCTATATATGTGCTTAATTAGTTGTGACCTGTGGCCTATATTGATAAACTGATAGTATAGTGGAGTTAGGTTGCTACTTAGGGACTAGAAGGGTCCAGAGGTTTGAGGATATGTTATAGAAGTGCTTCATAGGTTGAAATTTTTTGGATAATGACCTAGGCAGCTATTATACTAGAAAATTTTAGGAAAAATATAATTGGCTTGAAATTGCTTTGTCTTAGTGTGAATCTCATGGAATGGACCTAAATGAACATAGGAACATATAGTACTAAATTTGGAGTCAAATAGAATTAAATAGTACAAAATGAGTAAAACTTAAATGAATGACCATGGGAGAGTCTAAGATGGGTGACCTAGCGAGAAGTACACCACTTATTGGGTTTCTTCAGGAATCTAGTAGGGGGTGTTTTTGTATTGCAACCTGGCATTCATAGCTTTCAAAGTCATCATGAACTCCCTGCTAAAAGCATATGCCACCACATTGGCTTTCCTTAGGTGGAAATCAATCAGACAAGCATAGCCTTTTATCAGCTCTAACCACCCCTTTTTCTCTAGTTCAATTCCCTTTGACTGAGGAGGTATTTCAGACTTTTTTTATCTATATCTATGTAGCATGTCTCTCTATATAGATAGTGCCTCCATATTTCAAAGTAAAAACACTAGTAGCTAGCTCCAAGTCATGAGTAGGATATTTTCTCTCATATGGCTTTAATGGTTTTGAAGCATGAGCTACTATTGTTCCATCCTACCTTTACTTTACTAGGGTCACTTTGATCCCCTCTATTGGAACTATGTAGCCCAGAAAGCAACTTCACTTAGCCAAAACTCACATTTACTGAGCTTAGTGTACAACTATTTCTTTTTCTGAGTTTGCAACACACCCTTAAGATGTTGTTCATGCTTTTCTTTGGTTCTAGAATACACACTAATATCATTCATGAACACACTACAAATTGATCCATATCAAGTTTGAAAAAACTATTCATCAGGTCCATGAAAGCTACTGATGTATTGGGGAGCCCAAATGGCATCACTAAGAATTTATAATACCTAAACCAGATTTTGAAAATAGTTTTTGGAATATCAGCATCTTTAATTCTCAACCGATGATACCCTGATCTTAAATCAATCTTGAAAATCGCACCTGCACCCTTTAACTAATAAAAAAAATAATCTATTATGAGCAATAGGTACTATAACTATACCAAGATATGTCTTAAATTCCAAGTTAATTTCTTTTTGAGATAGTGGACCTAGCAATTCACCAGGGAATATATTAAGAAATTCAAAAGCAATTAGAATATGTGCTAGATCTAAGTTGGAAACATTCATGTTCATAACATAAGCCAAGTATGCCTCAAACCCTTTTTGGAGAAGTTTTTGTGTTTTAACAGTAGAGGTAAGATTATTTAGAAGATTTCCCTTACCATCCATTGTCACTGTCTGTCCCTCTGTAGTCTATAGGGTTAATTTCTTATGGCTATAGCCAAATTATGGCTTGATATTTAGTCAGCCAATCCATTCCTAGCATCACACTGACTCATGGAATGGTAGATCAATTAAATTAGGAGAAAATTAATATTTATGCCTCACTGGTGGATTCTCTCCTCTCCTAACCAATCCATACTACCCCCGATGCCTTTCTTGACAAGTATGAGATGTTGAGGATCCATTTCTATCACCCATTATGCTAAAAACATTATTAGCTAGAGAAAATAATCAAAGTTTATTTGTAGAGACTTGTGCAAATCTGTGGGACCATGCCTGTCTCTGCCCTTAATACCCTATTGAGACTGGGGCTTAGGCTAGGATGGAAACTATCCCTCTCTTCTTTTCTTATCATCTTTTGACACTACACTAGATTGTCTAACAGTAAATTGCCTCTTCCTCTAGAAGAGATCCTTTTTCTCTTACACTATCCCTTTCATGTCACATGTAGCTACCGTCAGCACTGCAAGATCTTTCTCTCTACGTTTACTGCCTGCATTTTCAATTTCATTCTTTCACCCTCTTAGAAATCTATTACATTTCTCTTCTTTTATACCACACAGTTGTTCCACACTTCTAAATATCTTATCTAGCTAGTACTCAGTTCTGGCAACATCATCCCTCTTCCTCCATCGGTAATTAATAGCTCCATATTTTTCTCTAGCCTTGCCAAAGAAGTGTCTTTGTGTAAGAGCTGGTGGTAGGGGTGAAGATAGAGTGGCAATAGTGGTAGTTTATTTGAGCAGATAAACTACTTATTATACTTAAGTAGGAGATGCTTTTGCCTACTGTTAACCAAGCTTTTGTAGCTATGGCTACTATATAGAACTACTAGGTTCAAGTATTGATGCATTACCTACCTTTGCATAGTTATAAGTGCAAAACTACCCACTTCCTTAGCCCTTCCTTCGAGTACCTAATCAACCATATCTTTATTGCAAAAGGACTTACCTATCAGCCTTGTACAGTGTAATAGTTCAGAGGAATATGACCTTAGATAGTTGCACTCATGTACACTACCTAGGAACATTAAACCTATGCTTTGATATCACAAAATATAACACCCCTTACCAGATTTTTGAAGAAACCCAACACTTCTTGCTAGGTCACCCATCCTAAAATTTCTCCTATGCTTATTCGTTTAACTTTTACTTATTCTGTAATATTTAAGTCTGTCTAACTCCAAATTCATTCTTACTTAATCTTACACATTATTTAGGGTCATACCATATCAATCATGCCAATAGTGGCCAATTACAAGTTGGTCAGGTACTTCTCTAAAATCTAGCAGCATAACGGCTGCCCTGGTCTCCAACTAAAATTTAAGCACCTGTAAAACACTTCACAATCTCAAATTATATCATCTGGACCTTTTTGGTCCCCCATTTCTCAACCTAATGTCAACATTCTATCAGCTTATAAAGGGCCTCAGGCTACCATTCAATAATCACAAATATAGAGCCTCAGGCTTACAACCCATATCATCAAGTAAAAGCAACCATATGTTTAAGATAGTCTAATGGAAACTTATTACAAGACACTATCTATGACATAAATAGAACCTCTCATATGGTACCCATTCCTTATCTATACCCATGAGTGCAAAACTATATACTAATATATATTAACCTTACTCACCTGACCTCTGAACCTTGACTGCATGCACTCTAAGGCTATCTACAGGTTCTGATTACCTGTGCACCAAAACTAGTACGCTGAGTATATAATACTCAATGGTGAACTGAAACATTTAAATTATGTCATATAAATTGGGCCACTTAAAAAGGTTGAACAATAGGTATATAGGCCACTCCATATTATAGCCTCAATTAGCCCTTTTAGGTAGCAAGTTGGAACACACTTCACAGGAAATGCCAAGTTCATCTTTTTGCTAAATTTAAATTACATCTTAGGGCACTTCTTAAGTTCATAATTCAAGCTTTCACTTATACTTTAAATACATTCATTTCTTTTATGTTTGTACCATATCACTTTCATATATTCATTTAGATTATGTCAAGCCAATTATGCCATTTTAGGTACATTATCTCAAGTTTTAAGTACATATTCATTGCACCTACTTAACCACAATTTTCATAACATTTTCCTTAGCATGACTCTTGGGTATGGTTATGTATTGGCTTTGATCAAGCATTTGTTTAATATCTATTATACATTCAACCTTCCATCCATAGCTTAAAAGCATTCATGCATATATATTTACATTTGCATACTATTCAAGGTAATTTATGCCCCTCATATGTCTTAGCCATTACTAGATATACATCCTTTCAGTTATGCCACACTACCATTTAATATATTATAGGCCTAGCCCACCTATCTATCAAGCTTGATTATTTGTATACACTATTAAGTCACATGCCAAACCAAGTACTACACCAACACCTACACATTTATGTTCCCTACCTCTCAACCACTTATCCCATTAATGCAAAACACATAAACATCAACTCAAGCACATTAGAATGCCTCATACATTATTATCTTAGCAACATTTCACCATAAAAAACACTTTAGCTATCCACACACACTTGCATATGTCCTACACCTCTTAGCCACATCACCATATTACCACCAAACACATAATAATCTACCTTTTTATGCCAATGTCCATTACAAAACAACCTAACAATGTTCACAAGCATATAATCACCATGTTTAATTCTCACCTATCCATCCTAAAGCCATAAACATCTCTTGGGCAGTGATTCATTCACACATGATAAGCAAGTTTCCATCAAACAAACTTTTATTTCAACACTCAATTGCTTATTTCTCTAAGGAATTTCATTTAGGCCTTAAGATATCATCAATTGGACACAATCTCAGCAATCCTAAAGCACAATTCTAGCCTCTAAAGATGAAGTGGCATAAAAAGAATTCTTAAGTTCACTTACTTGCCAAGGAAAATAATTGAAGCTTGTAACACCTCTAATTCTACCCCACCACAGAAGCTTTCTTTCACTGCTTTAAGCCCTTTTCTTTTTCAATTTCCCTCAAACATAATTCACACACATAACCTTAGATGTTAGGCACCACAAGGCATAATTTCTAGCCAAAAAAATCTTAAGGAAACTCAAAGAAAAGGCATGAAACTCACTTAAGGCACCCTGCTGAACTGCTTCTATCCAGTAATTTTTCAAGAATTTTAATTAATTGATGGAGGCTCCTTTCTCTATGCTTCTTCTTCCCTTAGATTCCAAACATCTAGAAGTGAATTTAGGAAGCAAGAAGTGGCAAATTTAGCTAAACAAATGTGATAAAAATGGCTCATCATAGTAAGAGTGGCATAAGCTTTTGGGCAGTAAAAGGGAAGAATGGTTTTTCTATGCTTTAGTGGAATTGTCCACTTGTCAAAGTAATTTTGCCACTTGGCATGGCTTATAAACCAAGTGGCATAACACAGGTGGGTTCTACGACCACCCAAACCATCCCAAAATGGCTCAATTTTTTATGAAACTTCAAAAATTCACCAAAATTCACACGGGCATTGAAAAATTACATTATTTATTTTAAAATTCCTATTTTAATCCCCTCAGTGTTGTATCATATGTCCTCTTTAGCATCTTTCTATAATATGCATATCAAACATAAGCAATGTTAGTATGCTATCTTAAAAAGGTGGCTACAATTGCCCTACTACATTAACTTGGTTACATTTCAATTGCAAACTTGAGTACATATGAAATCATGGATTAACCACACTTACAGACCATGAGTACTCTTCTCTTGGAGGTATATCACTGAGTACACCTTCCATCCATTATTCTAACTTGTATGGCATGCTCATGGTATATACAGACTAATTACAAATGTATAAAGGTCTTATTCTTGCTTAAAATCATGCCTTTCCTAAAAATCCATGCATGCATACATCATGTACCCATGATATGTATACATTTAGTTAATGTTATATGTCAACTATCACTTCTTATTAAAGGAACTTCATATACATATCTTTTACTTTAATGGTATATATATATATATGTGTGTGTGTGTGTGTGTGTGTGTGTGTGTGTGTGTGTGTGTGTGTGTGTGTGTGTGTGTGTGTGCGTGTGTGCGTGTGTGCATGTGTGTGTGTGTGTGTTATGCTATAGTTCGTACATCTATTATTTGTAATCTTTTAATGGCTTATGCCTCTTTCATTTCAATACGTATGAAATCTTTGCACATAATTGACTTTTACATAATTGGAACACTTAATGTATTTATATTAATTACTATCTTAAGAATCAAACTTTTTTCAAACCCTAATTATGATTCAACAATTCATTCACATGTATAGGAAATGAATTTTCAATAATTCATTTTAGTTTCCGTTTGCCAATCTTGAGTTGCACATTAAATATAACTTTTAGCAATTCTTCTATTTTAACTATTAAGCCTTCATGATATAAACAAGCAATGTAACCCATAAATTATATTGATTGAATGTTTATGTTACTAACATTTTATTCATGCATGTATAATAAATTAAAGACTCATTCTACCGTACCTACCATTATCTATTTTTGCTACTGATAAGCATGGTTATCTATAACCAGAATCTCACTATTGCACATTAAAGTGCATGCCTATGAATGCATGTACAACTAGATGTTATATTGAACAAATCAAGCATGCTTGCTATGTTAATGATTCTTAGGTCACGTTAAAAAGAGTGCCATAGGTAATATTTAGGTGGAACTTATACTGAGGAAGGATAAGTGGGAAAAGCTGATAAAAAGGCTAAAACCATAATCAAATCTGATAGAGTTGTGGCCTTAGCCAAACAACTGATAAAAAGATTCCTCTGTGCCAAACTAATAACTGATAAAAGGGTATATTGATGCCAAATTGATAATTGATAAAAAGGCATGTTTGATGCCATGCAGTACTTTAACCCAAGTTGGTTGTTATTATTACATGCATAATACTAATAACACCAACTAGCTCTATTTGGCATGTCTTTAAAAATTATGATCATACATATATTGATAAGCCTATTTTATATTTCTCTACTGTTCTAGAATATCTCTGTTCATTCTTTAATGTATGATAATAAGCCTTATAAGCATGTAAATGATGTGATTAAAATATTTTAGATGCTAGTTACAACTATATATGATACCTTAATTAGTTAGATGGTTAATATGATGCATGAGCCATGAGCCTCAAACATAACATGTTACTTCTAGTTATTCATTTGTATATGCAGCATAATCACTATAAAGGTGACACCCCCTATTGGATTCCTAAAAAAACCTGATAGGTGATGCACTTCTAGCCAGGTCAACCATCTTAGAATTTCCACAGAGGTAAACTCTTTAACATTGAAGCACTATTCTTGAACT
Organism: Hura crepitans; assembly: GCA_948208565.1. Lineage (NCBI taxonomy): Eukaryota > Viridiplantae > Streptophyta > Magnoliopsida > Malpighiales > Euphorbiaceae > Hura > Hura crepitans. The sequence continues at coordinate 12,328 of CANXYI010560789.1, forward strand.
CTATCAAGTATTGCTTAGACTTCCAGTCTAATCCTTAAACATGTTCATATATGGTCCAACAAACTTAGAAATCCCATATACAGACACTTTCCAAGTCATAAAAAATTGGGCAGCACAATATCTACCTAGGTGATGTATCAAAATTTCTTTTCACTTGTTTAAAAACACATTTATAGATAATTATTCAATTCAACCTCGATCTAGACCCTTTTGATCTACCAGTCAACATTAGCATGCAACAAACAAATATTAGAATCACACACACACAGGGCCTTAGGCTCACAGTTATCAAAACCATCAAGCAACCCAAACAAACTAAACACCTATTATATACACCACACCCATGTTTTATATAGAGACATAGTAACTACTAAGCATGTTAACCTACACCTATAGAATTTACATAAGTGCCACTACTTAAAAAACAATTTTATTACCCTTCAACACTTGTATTGCTATAGCGCATGATCATTGAGGTTAGTTTGCTTATCCTTGCTACTCGCGCACCATAACACGGGTATGCAGAGTAAAAAACTCGGTGGTGAATTTAAACCATTTAAAACATGCCACATGCATTAACACACACAAGTAAACATAAAATAATAGTCTAGATGTAGTTTGTGAGTGATATGCCAAGTGACTAATGCCATTCAAATGATATGCCATGTTTACTTCAAAATCACCAAAATGCCACTATGATTTATTTATTGAATTTATCATCATGAATTATCATCAATTATTCTAGATTTACATTTTACTTTATTTTAAGTCCATTTCATAGGCGTGAATTGGTAGTCAACACTTATAGATATTGGACCAAGAGGGAACTAAAAGAGTGTGCAGTAGCCTACATTTTAGACCCGACTACTGCATCGACCTAATACAACCATAAGGATCAAATCATAAGAACCTCCCAAAGGGCAAAAATAATAAGCAACTATGCATAGGGATCAGTCCATAGACCTTATAATTGCAACTTATTAGATCAAATTATTCATCTAAGTCTGCCCAGCAGACTAGTGTAGTGGCCCCTCTAAGGACCTTCGTTGTTGCACTAGCATTGTCTAATATATAGAGTGAAATGATAGCAATGTAGTGGTTTTCCTTATAGATTAGTGCAGTGGCTCAATCATGAACCTCGGCCACTACACCGGCCCAATTTGATAAATAGACAATCTAGCAGCTACTAATCCCTAAGTTGACCAGTTAACCCATCTAGTGGGTGCCTAACTAATGGGCCATTTCACTTCATTTTAAGTTAATTTCTTTATTAATATTCTTTTTATAATATTCCAAGTTGAAAAATAGATAGTTATAATTTTTATCGAATAGTTAATATTTGACTTAGACAGTTACATGTCATTTTTAGCTCTACCGGACAATTAGGGGTCAATTTTCTGTAACATTTTAAATCATTTTCATAGGCATAATTAAAGGCATATTAATTCTACTTTAGTCCATTATTTTGTCTCAATTTTACACATGCTAAGTAGTTATTTTGAATATGGTCCCAAAATTCATTTTTTTATGGGATAATTATAGGTCCATTTTCTATTTTGTGGTGCCCATTTTATGTTCATTATAGGTCCTTTTCAAGCCCTTTTTTAGTGCCAATTGCACTCAATACCATGTAGTTTCATAGGCCTAAAGCCAAGCTCACTTATGTATATCAAATTTCTATATAAATGGCTTCCATTTCATTTCCCATAAACAATACCAATTGTCTCAAAATAAGGTACCATTTTCATACCAAAACTAGTTCATTTTAAGATCATTTTTATCAAGCTATTACAAGCCAATGTCAAGTCCCCTTTTTAACCATTTTCTAACCCTAAAAAGTATCCCATATTACATTAATTTCTAGCCTTTTTAATCATGCATATTCACCTAGGTCATGCTATATAAACATTGCCAAATATGTCATGCTATATCACACACAAGTGTTTGCCAAATCATAACTCATTTCTATGCCATTTTACCTTGTATAGCTCTTGGCCATTATCCCCAAATTTCCATACATATGCTTGTAATCACATTCAAGCATAAAAGCATGCCTACATACACACAATGCCATTGCCATACAAACTAGGCCATTACACACCTAGGGCATGCCTCAACCTCACTTAGTGAGCACACACACAGGCCTTAGTCTCCTATTTCCTCACCTACACTTATAATGCCATCACTAGCAAGCTAATTCACACACAATATGCCAACCAAACATGCTATACAACCAGCCTACACACTGAGGCACCTCTCGGCCTAATGAAGCCTCACCTCTATACTTACCATTCTCATCATATACACATACAATTCATGCATTTTTCATGTCTAATATCTTAGGAGTCATGCTAAAATCACTTCAATAAACTATATACACTTCACAACCCACATACAAACCTCTTGAACAAATGGGAAACTTACCCTTGCATGCATTCCTTTCATCAAATCAACATTTAAATCATGCATTCCATACATAATTAACTTAAATACATGCCTAAACTACCGTTACACACACTTTATCTAGGTTCTGCACCATTTCCATACACAATATTCACACACAAGCCACAATAAATGTCCAAGGCATAAGTTAAATGCTCTAAATTCACATACCTCACTACAAAAGGGGATGAATTCTTCACTTCAACCTTGAAAGAAACCAAAGCACACCTTAATTCTTCCTTTCT
>CANXYI010560893.1:0-25151 GCA_948208565.1 Hura crepitans
AATATGCCATTTTACCATTCTTATTTACACATGTAACATCATATCATACATAAGTTAATCATGCATTATAATCATTACACTATCCCAATCTACATACATTACATGCATATCATTTTACATCATGCTCATATGCCATCTATATCTATTGTGAATACTTTAAGTATCCACTATCCAACATAAGCATTTGGCTTCACATAAGGTATGACATTAACATGCTCATACCTCATCCTTATTCAAAACCATATTTCTCATCAGAAGCAATATCAAATCCATCATACCTAGTTATTATTCTCAAAACACAATCATATCTTATAATATCATACATAACATACGTGTATTTTTCTTTTAAGCACATAAAGTGCATAGACCCTCAATTTTCATTCATTTTGCACATATAGCATATTGTCTACATAAGCACATCATAACACAACCGATTACTATTATTTAAATCATTTAAGCCCTTTCTCAAGTGAGAGAAGGTTTCGGCCAAACATAGACATAACACTATTCATTATATATTAATAATGTTTCAAGCCATGTCTTTTTCTTATCTAAGTCTTATACTAGATCACCAATTAAGTCATCAAATTTACATCACATACTCTTAAAACCATTAAGGTGTCATTAATCTCATATATATCTCAACTTATGAAAACTATTATCAAGTTAAAAAATTAAACACTTTTAGGTATCAACTATCACAATTATCTTCTAATTACTAACTAACATCATCACAACAATAACATAAGTCTTATGCATGTTTCGGCAAACACCTAAACATCCAACCAACAATCATCATTTATTTATGCTAATAAGTTCTAAACCACATTCATAGTAACACAACATTATACAATACAGGTTTTCATCAATTAACATGTAAAGCATATTAACTACATTTAATCTATACACACTTTTTCCTCAAGCAAACTTAGGACTCATTATACCAGATTGAATACACATACCAATTAGAGTCTTTTGGACACCAAGAAGTCTTCTACACCTTCTCTTTACCCTTGGAAGTGCCTTAGTCACCTTTCTTTACACAACATACAACATAAACTTAAACAAAAATTCATATAAATTCATCAACACATCTAAAATGAAATCTAACTTCATAGATGCCTTCTATAACTTACAAGAACCCTTAGAAAATTATAAAACCCAAAAGAAAATCACTCCTTCAAAAATTGGTTAATATTCACATAAAACCCTTACCTCCAAAATCTTCGAATCAAAGCTTGCTTTTTTGCAATTGATGGTGTAAACAAGTCTTAAAAGGTTTAATTTAGGGGTTAGATGTGTTTTTAGAGGTTTAGATATGAAGGAGAAGAAGAAACAATGGAAGAGAGGTAGTAGGGGCTTGCCATTGGGTTTCTATAGGAAGAAGAAACACTATTTATGCTTTGACCCCTAAAATAGAAGACTTCGACTCTTATATAGTCCCCACATCCATTGGCTCACACTCCTCTATCTTATCCAATGGCTCACATTATTCCTCTTATGTCCATTATTTAAATCAATTCTTCCTCTTAATTTAAGCTTTAATTAACACTTCTAATGACCTTATTAAACCACTTAAAACATAACCCAAAAGTCTAAATAAATCGCCTTTAAAAACCAACAAAAATCAATTAAAAACATTACTTTTACTTTTACCCAATTTTTATAAAATAATTTTTGATATTAAAAAAATTCAATTCCAATACCATTAGACTATTTGGAATATTTAAGTATTAGATTGTATCAATCTTAGATTTTTCTGAGAAAAAAATATTTTACGGCTCAACTTACACTATGGCATTATTCACGAGACATTGTCATAAAATATTTACTGTTATTTTTAACCTGTTAAATGACTTTATTTTCACTTTAAATTTTATCCAAAATTATATTATGACTAATACTTCCATTTGGCCACATTAGTGTGACTCGGGTCTTAAGAAATACTATTCATATCTCGAGAAGTACTATTCTTAACACCGGGATTTTCAGGCTACATTTCTTCCCTTCTTAAAAGAATTTTTACTGTCATTTTTAACCTTTTAAATAACTTCATTTTCACTTCAAATTCTATCCAAAATTATACTATGACTAATACTTCCATTAGGTTGCATTAGCATAACCCAAGTCTCGAGAAATACTATTCATGTCCTAGAAAGTACTATTCATAACACTAGAATTTTTAGGCTATATTTCTTTCCCTCTTAAAAGAATTCATCCTTAAAGCTAATTAGTTAAAACAGATGTAGATACTGCTCTCTCATCTAAATTTTGCTTTCCCAGGTTGCCTTCTGGGTGTTGTGATGCCTCTATAATACCTTTAGTAGCGGCACTATCTTATTCCATAACTTTTTAACTTCTTTTGCTAGAATCCTCACTAGTTTTTCTTCATAAGATAAATCTGGTTGTATTTCAACTTCCTCAGTTACTAGCACATGCAAAAGATCTGATTTATATCTCCAAAGCATCGATACATGGAACACATCATAGATCTATTATAATTTTAAAGGTAAAGCTAGTCTATAGGCTACTAATGCCACACGTCCAATTATTTTGTATGGATTAATAAACCTTGAACTCAAATTGCCCTTCTTGCCAAATCTTAAAACTTTCTTCCATAGAGATACTTTGAGAAAAACCTTATCTCTAACTTTATATTTAATATCTTTTCTCTTCAAGATAGCATATGACTTTTATCTCTCTTATACTGCTTGTAGCCCATCTCTGATAATCTTCACTTTCTCTTTATCATCTTTAATCAAGTCTGGTCCCATCAGCTTGTTCTCACTTAACTCACTCTAACATAAAGGAGTTTTGCTATTCCTTCTATATAAAGCCTCATAAAGAGCCATTCCCAAGCTCACTTAATGGTTGTTGTTATAGCAATTTATGCTAAAGAGAGATATCAATCCCAACTCCCCTTGAATTCTATAGTATAGCTTGTCAACATGTCTTTCAACACCTAACAAACATGTTTTCATCATAAGCATATAATCAACTTAGGATTATAGTCACTCAAGTGCTGAAATTAACTTAATGACTCTTTTAGATTGGCTATCAGTCCGCGAATGAAATGCCATACTAAAGCTGAGTCGAGTGCCTAAGGCATTGTGTAGCTTTTTCTAAAATCTTGATGTGAACCTTAGGTCTTAATCTGATATAATTGAAGATTACACTTTATGCAGTCTCATTATCTCATCAATATATAATTCTGCCAACTTTTCTAAAAAATAGTCTACTCTCACTAGTATAAAGTGAGCAGACTTGGTTAATTGATCCATAACTACCTATACCAAATCACACTTACTTCTAGTTATAAGTAACCTAATAACAAAATCCATGGTGACTCTATCCCATTTCCATTCTGCTATTACTATAGGGTGAAGCAATCTAAATGGAATTTGATGTTCTACTTTCACTTGCTGACAAGTAAGGCATCTGATCATATAATCTACAATATCTTTCTTCATACCATGCCACCAATAAGAAGAATTTAGTTCTTAGTACATCTTGGTGCTACCAGGATGCATAACTCCATTATGAGCTTTTTGAAGAATCTGCTTCTTTACTTCTTTCACATATGGTACACATAACTGATCTTGATAACACAAGTATCCATCACTCGTAAGCTCAAATTCAGTAGGCTTCCCTTCTTGGATTAAACTTATGATGTTCTTTAGCTTATCATCTTCTTTTTTAGCATCCTTAACTTATTACAAAAACTGGGCTCGACTTGCAACTCAGCCAAAAGAGCTCTATTATCCATTAACTTTATTCTGACATTCATAGCTCTCATAGCTACCATAAACTTTCTACTAAAAGCATCTGCTAATACATTAGCTTTCCTTGGATGGTAGTCAATAAGGCAATTATAATCCTTAAGTAACTCCATCCATTTTCTCTATATCAGGTTTAACTCTTTAGGTGTAGGAAGATACTTCAAACTCTTATGGTTAGTATACATATAACACTTTTCTCTATATAGATAGTGTCTCCAAATCTTTAATGCAAAGACTATGGCTATCAACTCTAGATCATAAGTCAGATAATTCTTCTTGTATGGCTTTAATTGCCTGAAAACATAGGCAACTACTTTGCCATCTTGCATAAAGACATATCCTAGTCTATTCAAAAAAGTATCATTATAGATAGTAAAATCTTTCCCTGACACTAGTTGTATAAGAACCAAAGCTTCAATCAACATTGCTTTTAGCTTGTCAACACTCTCTTGACTCTTGTTATCCCAAATAAATGGAGCATTCTTATGTAACAATTAACGTATAGGAGCTGCAATCATAGAAAAGCCCTTAACAAAGCGTATGTAGTATCCGGACAAACTTAAGAAACTTCTGATCTCTAGGTGGCTTTCATTCTATAACTACCTCTATCTTGATTAGATCCACTCTAATACCTTCTACTGATGCTATGCATCCTAAGAAAGACATTTTCTCAAGCTAAAACTCACACTTGATGAGCTTAGTATAAAACTTTTCATGCCTCAAAGTCTGCAACATAACCTTGAGAGGTTGTTCAGGCTCATTTATGTTCTTCGAATACACCAAAATATCATCAATAAACACCATAACAAACTAATCTAGATAGGGTTTAAAGATTCCATTCATCAAATCCATGAAGGCTGCTAGAGCATTGGTAAGCCCAAATGGCATTACAAAAACTCATAGTGCCCATATCTAGTTCTAAAAGTTGTCTTACCAACATCTGCTTTCTTAACCCTCAATTGATAATACCCCGTTCTTAGGTTAATCTTAAAGAAAACACCTACTCCTTTAGGCTAATCAAACAGATCATCTATCCATGACAATGGATATTTATTCTTAATAGTCACTTTATTTAGCTACCGATACACATAATCTTAAAGATCCATCCTTCTTCTTTATAAACAAAATTAGTGCTCCCTATAGTGATACACTCAGTCTTATGAAACCCTTATCAAGTAATTCTTGCAACTATATCTTTAACTCCTTTAGTTCAATAAGTGCCATCCTGTTAGAAGCTATCGATACTAATGTCATGCCAGGTAAAACTTCTATCCCAAACTCAATCTCCCGTTCTAGTAGTAAACTAGGTAGCTCTTTTGGGAACACATTAACAAACTCTGCCACTACTAGTATCTGACTAGCATCTGGCTTATTTGGTGTCAAACACATAAGCCAAGTAGGTTTGACAACCTTTCCTTATCATCCATCTAGCTATAATAGCTAAAATCACAGTAGACAAAAAGTTTGATCTCTCACCCATGACCATAACTTTTGATCCATTAGTTGTTTTAAGAGAAATCCTCTTTTTTCTATAATCTACGATCGTATAGTGCTTGGATAACCAGTCCATGCCCAAGATCAAATCAAACTCATTGAAGGGAAACTTAATGAGATGAGCAAAAAACATATGTCTTTAAACTGTTAAAGGAAATTTTTTATAAACTATGTTAACTACCACATGATGTTCTATGGGATTGCTAACCATAATGTCCATATTAAGTTGTTCTGAATCTAACCCTTTATCTTGTGCTCGCACTATGCATATGTATGAATGTGTCAAATCTAAATCAAATAAACATAAAATTAGAAGATCAAAGAGGTAAAATGTACCTACAATCACATTTGAAGAATTAATATCTTCTCTTGCCTTAATAGCGTACTGATGTACAGGCACTCTAGGTTTTTCCCTCTTTACTGTCTCTGATCTGGGTCTCTAATCACCCACTAATCTAGCTCTTTTGTCTCTCTTGTCCCCTCTCTAGCTTCCAGCAATAACTGGTGAAAAAGCCTTAAACTGTACAGATGTAACAAGCCTCACTAGACAATCCTTTTGATAGTGGTCTTTAGAACCACACCCATAACATACTCCAAGAATGGTCTTCTAATAAACTCCCCTTTGCTTTCTGTTGCAATGCTGGCATCTCACCACTAATGCACTCCTAGCCGTAGAAGTTGGTGCACTAGCTGCCGATGCCCTCTGTCCAGACTTCTGAGTCTGGCCTTACCTCTATTGCTATTTCTACTTAGGTTGATCAAAGTTGTATTTTTTCTTAAAATGAGGATCTAAACTAGCTTGCCCCTGACCATAAGGTCTCTTTTTCTAGAAAAGCTCCTTCTTCTTTTTTGAATATCCTCAACTATATGTGTTATTGCCACTAAGGCTATGAAATCCCTAAGCTTTATGGGAGCCACTTGGAGCTTTATATCATAGTTGAGGCCCTTTTCAAACCTCTTACACCTTTCTACCTCATTAGCGACCATCTCCTTGGCATAAAGACTTAAGTTGGCAAACTCTTTCTCATATTCTTAAATAGAATGATGCCTCTACTTAAGATAAACAAACTCTTGCCTCTTCTTATCAAGGTAGTCTTCTATAACATATTTCTTCTTAAACTCCTCCAAAAAGAAATCCCAAGTCACTTTTTTAGCTAGCATATGTCTATCAAGGCATCTCACAATCTAAATGCCTCCTCTTGCAATAAAGATGTTGCACAGATCAAATTTATAAAGCTCATAAAACTTAGTTTCATGAACAGTACTTCCAAGCCATGAATAATGTTCCTAGGACATCAGTGCACTACATGATGGTCAAAAGGGCAAGTACTGCTCATAAAACTTTGACGGGCCATAAAATAATGAAAAAAAAAAATTAAAAGATTTAGTAAAACTAATAAATCATAACAGACTATAAACTAGTGAATAGTGATATTAATTAGGTTTATGCCGGGAATGGTCTGGGATGTGTTCGGATGGACCTAAAAATGGTATACCTTAAAAGTTAAAAATTCCAATGAGTCTGTTAGAGAAATAAATTTAATATTCTGAGGTCGTTTAGTAGTTATTCAAAATTTTTAGATTACATGAGTGAATAGTAACCTAGGTTGACTATGGAATTTGAACTCAAAATTTTATAAGGCCTTTAATAGGCTTAATGAAGAATTTTTGACACTAAAATCAATATTTTTAGAGGTGTTAAAAAATTAAAAGGAATTTTCAAAGTTTCAACAAAAATCGAGCTAAAATGGGCCGTAAAACCAACGCATTAAGTGAACAGAGCCCAAGTGCCATGCACATTTATGGGCTAGCACATGTAGGAAGCCCACATGTGCAAAAAAGGCTTTATCTTCCTCTTTATTCCCTTCATGGCCGATTGCATTTTCAAATAGGCTTCCCATTTTTTTTTCTTCTTGAACTTTTCCAATTCTCCACGAAATTCCATAAATAATATATCAATCTTTACCACCACCTAATTTGATCATTTCAAGTGAAAAAAATCAAAAGGAAGCTTGAGGAGGGAGAAATTACACCTTTGTGAATAGTGTCACCAAGACTTGTAAGTGTAGAAATTTAATTTTTTTTTTTTGTTTTTGTTATGAAGACTAGGATGAATTTTAAGGCCATTCATGAATTAGAATTGAATTTGAAGCCTTGTAAAATTTTTTAGGATTTTTCTAAGGTGACATGTGAATGTGTAGGAAAAGAAGCAATTCAAGGGAAGCAAGGCATTTGATAAGCCTTGAAGTGAGGAGAAAGTGTTTTAAGGTATGTGAATTTGAGTAAAATTCATGTATGTGCATGATATGCATGGAAATGCTTGATTTTGTTGCATGGAAATATGACATTTGTGTATAAATGTGCATAATTATGTCATATGTCAAATTTACATTATTAGTAGGGTTATGAGAAACCTATAAGTGTGATAAATGTGATGAAAATGAATGTGTAAGTTGGTGTGCATAAAGTGGCTGAATGGTGTCAATTATGTGTATGTAAATGTGATTAAGCTATTAATACATTAAAGGCATGTAATTTAGGTATAAATGGAGATTAAGTATGTATGATTAATAAAATAGAGAATACTTGATGAAATTGCTTCATTTGTCATACTTTTATGAGCTAAAATGGCTAGCACATATGGATGTGCAAATGAATATGTTTATGTGTAATGTAATATGAAATAAAGTGGTGTATATATATGAAATGAATAAGGAATGTGAATGACTTTGTGTATGGAAAAGTGATCATGAAGATCACATAAATATGGCATTATGAATATTAGTCATAAAATGACCAAATGAATAGTAAAGTGAAATAATAACTTGATGATTGACCTTTACCTGAATAAAAAATCAATATATGAAATAAAGGCCCATATAGTTAGACAACTACTAGATGGGTTGATTGGTTAACTAGGAAATAAAGCAGCTGCTATGAATTTAATCATTAACATTCTTATTAATGTTATGGATGAATGCAACCGCCAAGGTTCTATTAGAGCCACTGCACAATAGCGTGGGTACAGCCACCGAGGTTTAATGGGAGCCACTATACTATATACCATAGTATTGGTACAACCATAAGGTTCAATGAGAGCCATTATACGACAATGCGGGAACAGTCGTTGAGGTTTAATGGGAGCCACTGTACGATTGGTAGGTGTAACTACCAAGGTCCAAAATATGGGACATTACATAACTTTTCATTCCATTATCAAGTGTCCTTAGGTGTAGTCCATTGGTATGGGCCATATTAAATTTAAGTCAAATTATGAAAATTTAACTATGTAATGAAATGAATAGTAATTTGATTGTGAGAATGAAATATATCAGTTGAACATGTGTATTGTTGTATATGATCTGTAGTTGTCTACTAAACATTTAAATTGTTGTATATTGTCTGTAATTGCATGATTGCATCTGTGAGTGTGTACATGCATATTATATTTTGTCAAGTTCACCATTGAGTTATACTTAGTGTATCAGTGTTCTGATGCATAAGTAAAAGATAAGGAAACCACAAGAAAAGTAAAGCCTCTGTAGCTGAAGAGTGTCTTTAGGGGTACAGTTCTCTATCTAGTTTTGGTCTGTAATTAAGTGTGCATACTTATCTATAGCTAAAATATAGGTATAATTAATAAAATGATAAGATGGATATTGTCATAACTTATGTTATGCATATGATAATGGAAACTCAAAATTAAATGTATATATGTAATAATATATAAGATTGTTGTGGTTTATTAATTTCTATATTATGATGGGTCTGAGATGTATGTGATGGCTGTGATGCATGTGTAATGATTTGGTATTTGTGAATGCTGAGTTGAGAAGACTAGATAGGTCCATATGGATGTGAAATGATGATTGATATATAGAAGTGTGATTTTCTTTATAGGAAAATTTTTGGTTTTTAACCCGAGTAGCTATTATGCTGCCCAATTTTTTGTAAAATGCTTTTCAAATGAAATAAAAGTTTTTAATAGTGTATTACAACTAATATAATGACAATATAATGAAATGTGTGAAAAATAATAAACCGATATGTTAATTACCATGAAATCATTAAGTGTTTAATGAATAAAAGTTAAGAGTAATTTTAAAATGGGTGACCATATGGGAAGTTAGCATCTTTATTGGGTTTCTTCAGGAACGGGGTAAGGGTTTTACAAAATTTTCCTTAGGAGTATACTTAAGATACTGCATAATCCTGACCATCCTTTCAAGCCAATATTCAGACTTAATTGAATCATCTAAGCCTTTATCTAAGAAATCCTCCACCCCCATCTTTTTAATCCTTTCTAGGTAAGTCTTCTAAAGGGCTTGAGAAACTAAAGGTTGTTATACTAGTGGAAGAGGAACTATAGCTGCAATAGTGGCTTGCCTTAATAATTCCACCATCTACTTTAAAAGGGCTTGCTGACCTTTTGCTACTTGAGCTATATGCCTAGCATCACTAGGAATCTTTATCTCGGCCCTAGCGGCCTCTTGTCCAACTGCTGTAGAAGCATGGCTCTCAACTTACTTATCATCTCTTGGTGTAGATGTGCTCATCCTTAGTCTATAGAAAAAAGAATAGATTATAAGCCTCAACACTGTATAATTATGCAATGCATGATCTTAGACTCTAGACACTTATATATGGCCCTTATATACCAAGGAATGCCTAAACTGAGGCTCTAATACCACCAATTGTGACACCCCTACCCAGTCTGGTCACTGGACCCGAATGAGAAGCGACACACAACTAGTATCCAAACTATCCTTTATGAAAATCCTTATAAATTTAAAACCTTTTTTTGAAAACATTAAATAAGTATAAACTTTTAAAATCTTAGCTGACTTAGAACCTCTTTTAAAACCTTAAAACCATTTAGGAATCATCATGTCAAAAATTCAGCAGTATAATAGTAATACCAGGACACTATCCCAAAATAAATAGTAACCTACAATTAAAAACAACACTTTTAAAATCATTCAACCTCAATCATCACAATTAGGTCCTCCTGATCCATCCTAATATCACAACATAGCACAATCAAAACATTCATTATAAAATTATGAAAATAAAGAAAATCCAATATAAAGTAGTGTACATATACATATTACAAAACATTGTATCATAATCAGAGTTACAAAACATATAAAAACTAGTCTAGACTCATTTCCCTTTATACGACATATGAGTACCAACATGCATACATCCTATAATTTATACAAAGGAAAAATCAAAATCCTTAAAATTGTCGAATCTTGATCTGCCGTGCTGATGAGGCTTTATGCTTTATTAGTACTTTTACTTCTGCATCACAAAAGTAATGATGTGCTAACCATAAGGTTTAGTGGTGAATTTAATATAGCATAATTTAACTCATGCACATGCAATCATACATTCATGCATTTATCAAACATCAATAAATATAAACAAACTCATATTATGTGCAGTGTGTCATATATAAGTGTGCAGGTGAGCATTTATAACAACTTGCATCATTCATTCACATATAGTTTATCATGCCAATATTCACATTCTCACATTGATTTATATGTTAAAAATTTATTAGATTATGTAATACTTATCGACTTTGCCCAAATACATAAGACAAACTCCCAAAACTAAATAATAGGAATCATTAACCACAAAGGTCTAGCATTAACCTGAAGGTCTAATATGTTAACCACAAAGGTCTAGCATGGCATAAAGGTCTGAGACATTAACTTAAAGGTCTAAAGTGTTGACTCATAGGTCTGATATCAAATAAAGCCCATAGGTAAAATACATTAGCCCATAAGCCTAAAAATAAGCATCGAAATGCCCTAGTAATTGATAATCTCCCTAGTTAACCGGTCAACCTATCTAAGCTAGGTTGTCAAATTATATGGGCCATCACCATTATTAATTATGTTTCACCTTGTTGAAATAGCTTCATAAGTGTTTTACAAGTCCTTTGGCCAACTAATGACCAAAGGGGTAACAATAGTTTAGTTATCATGTTATCAACTGTTATGCCATTTTACCATTCTTATTTACACACATAACATCATATCATAAATAAGTCAATTAAGTATCATAATCATTACATTATACCAATCTACATCCATTACATGCATGTCATTTTACATCATGCTCACATGCCATTAATATCCATTGTGAACACTTTAAGTATCCATTATCCAACATAAACCTTTGGCTTTATATAATGTATGGCATTAACATGCTCATATCTCATCTTTATTAAAAACCATATTTCTCATCATACAGCAATACCAAATCCATCATACCTAATTATTATTCTCAAAACACAGTCATATCTTATTATATCATACATAACATATATGCCTTTTTTTTCTTTTAAGCACAAAGAGTGCATATAACCTTAATTTCCATTCATTTTGTGCACATAGCATATTGTCTACAAAAGCACATCAAAACATAACCAATTACCACTATTTAATTCATTTGAGTCCTTCCTCGAGTGAGAAAAGGTTTCAACCAAACATAGGCACAACACTATTCATTACATATTACTAATGTTTCAAGCCATATCTTCTTCTTACCCAAGACTTATACCAAATCAATAATTAAGTTATCAAATTTACATCACATACTTTTAAAACCATTAAGGTTTCATTAACCTTATATATATCTCAACTCATGAACACTATTATCAAGTTAACAAAATAAACACTTTTAGGCATTAATTATCATAATTATCTTTTAATTACTAACTAACATCATCACAACTATAACATAAGTTTTATGTATGTTTCGGCCAACACCTAAACATCCAACCAACAATCATAATTTCTTTATGCTAATAAGTTCTAAACCACATTCATAGTAACATAACATTATAAGTTTTCATTAATTAACATATAAAACATATTAACTACATATAATCCATACATATTTTTTCCTTAAGCAAACTTAGGATTCATTATACCATATTGAATACACATACCAATTAGAGTCTTTTGGACGTTAAGAAGGCTTTTGCACCTTCTCTTTACCCTTGGAAGTGCCTTGGTCACCTTTCTTTACACAACATACAACATAACCTTAAACAAAAATTCATATAAATTCATCAACACATCCAAAATAAAATCTAACTTTATTAATGTCTTATATAACCTTTAAAGACCCTAAGAAAAATATCAAACCCAAAAGAAAATCACTCCTTCAAAAATTGGTTACTATTCACATAAAACCCTTACCTCTAAAATCTTTAAATCAAAGCTTGCTTTTTTGCAATTGATGGTGTAAACAAATCTTGGAGGGTTTAATTTAGGGGTTAGAAGTGTTTTTAAAGGCTTAGATAAGAGAGAGAAGAAGAAACAATGGAAGAGAGGGAGTAGAGGGCTGCCATCAAGTTTTTATGGGAAGAAAAAGCACTATTCATGCTTTGACTCCTAAAATAAAAGACTTTGACTTTTATATAGTCCCCACATCCAATAGCTCACATCCATCTATCTCATCTAATAACTCATATTTTTCCTCTTATGTCCATTCTTTAAATCAATTATTCCTCTCAATTTAAGCCTTAATTAACACTTGTAATGGCCCCATTAAACCTTTTAAAACATAACCCAAAAGTTTAAAAAAAAGTGCTCGAAAACCAATAAAAATCGATTGGAAACATTACTTTTATTTTTACCAAAATTTTTTAAAATACTTCTTCATGTTCAAAATTTCAATTCTAATGTCGTTAGACTATTTAAAATATTTAAGCATTACATTGTATCAATCACAAATTTTTTTGAGTGAAAACAAAATATTTTACGACTTAGCTTACGCTATGGCACTATTTATAAGACACTGCAGTAAAATCTTTACTATCATTTTTAACCTTTTAAATGACTTTATTTTCACTTTAAATTTTATTCAAAACTATATTATGACTAATACTTCTATTCGATCATATTAGTGTGACTTAGGTCTCGAAAAATACTATTCATATCCTAAGAAATACTATTCATAACACTAAAATTTTCGGGCATTACATTTTTGCTCCTTATACTTCTTTCCTAATCTAACCCTATGTAGTAATAATAATAATAATAATAATAATAATAATAATAATAGAAAACCTTAAGTTACATTTAAGGAAAGTTAGATAAGAAGAGAAATACAATAAATTAAGAAAGAGATAAGGACATTTAGGCTCTATTTACCAAAAGCAAAAAAATCCATGCAAACAATCAATCTCACTAGTTATTTATAGTCCATAACTAGTTATCATGCCAGAACATTCACCCCTATATACATTTCTAATACATGAAAGAAACTTGCAATCATTGAATCCAAATTGGCAATTCTATTCGATTTTCTAATGTTTTCTTATGCACTTCTATTATGTATGTCTAGTCTTGATTAAATATGGTAATTAGTATCATTAATCTCATTAATGGTAAATAAATCCATATTTAAATACCTTTTCCAAATTTAGAAACTCTTTGAAAAAAGGAAACATTTTCAAATCACATCCAAAAATTAAGGTAGAATTGAATTCTGCTTGCTAATTGATCTTTTTTCTATTATTGATCTAATCAATAACAAATGTGCATAGTTATATATCTAATCACATTAAATAAATAAATATATTGTAATTCTATATTTTTCATTCCAAAAATAAATTTAGAATCAATTAATTCAAAAATCTTAAGTTAACATATGCATAAATCATACCAAATACAATGTTTTGGATTGATTTTCTAAAATCAAGAACACATGACTCATAATGATCAATATAATCATATCAAATCAATTACAAAAAAAACTAATTTGAAATAATCAACCAAAAATTACCCCTTTTTTAATACGATATATGTTCATACGATCGAAACAAAACTATAAATCTAATTTAAATGCAATTTAATATACAGTTAAAATTTTCAATTAAGATCATAATTATGTTTAATCAAATCTAGAATTTTATCAAACAAGATCAATTTGAAAAAACTAAGAAAAACCAAATCGATTTTTCTATGACCTTCATTGTTAATTATGTATTTAACAATTTTCCAAATTTTTATCAAAATTAAAATTTTTATAACTAGAATTAAAAACATGATTTTGGGAACTCAAAAACATCATTCACATTCTAGAAAAATAAAAAATAGTTGAACAAATTCATAAAACACCAATACCAATTATGATACAGTATTATCTAAATTGGCAAAACAAGTAACTAAATAAAATTTCAACCTGATTTCTATCAAGAATGAATTTAAAATAATACAAATCATGATTTAAAACATCAATTCAACACTTGAAAAGATCAATAGACAAATTGTACATACACAAAATAAAATTAAAAATCACAAGGTTTACTACAGATTCAACAATTACAAAAACTTTTCTATTTTTTAACTGAACCTGGCTTTAGTACCATTGTAGGATTTTGAGACCTTGTGCACAACAAAAAATAGAATGGTCTCAATATATGAATAAGGGGGAAGGTCAAAAAATAGAAAATAGAAAAATAGTCTAATCAGTTTGAAGAATTTTACTATTTTCTTCTAGCTGATTCCTTTTTCTTAACTTTTTTTCACGCTGGGTTATAGCAAACCATAGTGTTCCACTCTGAAAGAACCTCCAAGGTAGTCCACATGAGAAGACAAAGTCCAAGAACTTTCCAAGAGTAGTAATTATAGCCGGATCCTTAAGGGCTAGTAAAGGAGGCGGTTAGGATTAAGAGAGAAAAAGATGAAGTAAAAAAGTTCACTTTTTTGTTACACATTTTAGTGGAACTTATAAAAGGGTTTTTTTATAGTCTTTTTTCTTTTAGACCTATATTAGAATTATATTCCTTTTAACTTAAAAGGCTAGCCTTACTGGACGTAATTAAACTCACTTCAATAGGCCGTTTTATGTTCTATGTACATAGGGCTTTTCTATTTTATTCGCATAAACCTTTTCTATTCTATTTTTCTACTCTTTAGGCTTTAACCCCAATTAACATTGTTCTTTTTTTTTTCTTTAAATTTAATAACATTTCATGTCATTAAATATCATGCATTTTATCTTGAACTTGAAGTCCATATGAGTGTGACCCTTTGGGCTTCTGAAACATATTAGCAGTAGATAAGTGATTAAAATCCTAGTAGAATTAGGATTCTATGATTTTAGCTCCTTTAAATCATTTTTAATTCTCAATTAATAAATTTACTTAAGTACAAGCCAATAGAGGTGTCTAGCCATGCATCATGACTATCTAAGTATCAGAAGGTCAATAGTTTGACCATTTTACCTTTCTATATTTAGTTACCATTCAATTACTCCTTTCACCACACTTTATCTCATCCAAGTTTGAGTATGGACTTGTGTTAACTCAATGCTTGATAATTATGTTTAATCAAGCACTGAATATGTTAATTCTAATATTTACATCTTTATTTCCAAAATGCCCTTATAAATCTCATTCACACTTGCATCTTGCTTTGGCCAAAGATTTTTGAATAAAGAGTTACACTAAAACTATGAGATCAACTCCCTAATATAATCTGGGTAAGTGAATCCTTTATTGATCACTCAACTACCTTCAAGTATCTCATGCTATATCCAATCTCCTAGCTCTATATACATCATAGCAAAGTAAAAGCACTAGAGTCAAAGAGTATCATTTGATACTTAAGATAACCTTAGTGATCTAAAATCTAAGGATACTTGCAACACTGATATGATAAGATACTTTCACTAACATAGATTATGTATTCATTTAAAGATCTCATATTGGGTCTCTAATGAACTTCTTTCTCAAACAAGCATCCACAGGTTAACTCTAAGTATCACCATGCCTACAACTTGTGAGAACTACTACTTGATCTAGTTAAAGAGTATAACATGTGCTAGTCTATCTGTATTAATAATGTCCCATCTTATTAACATTATAACTAGGGATAATTTTAGTATTATCACATTTGCATGTAATAAGAATCTCACATCATGAACTCTTCATGATTTCCTCCACACTGTGATTTTATACTAAGGACTTTATTACAAAGTTTAAGATAATTATCAAACAAATGAATTAACATATGTATTACGTAATAAAGAATGCCTTTTATTATTAATAAATATTTCAATGTACATAAAATATCCCTATCACATATTGCTCTAAGGCATACAACTAACAGACCCCGTTTAGACTTTTTCACCTTTTTTCCTTCTTTTTCTATGAAGCCAAATAAGCCATTCTTAAATCTATATCAATGTGACTTAAATCAAGTCAAGGAGTATCAAATAGCACCATCTGTGGAAAATGTTGAGTTTTCTTTTACTTTTTAGGTGTTCTCAAAAGCATGGAGAATAAGCACGTGATAATACTAATTGAGTCTCCACCAAACAAAATGCTTCAAGTCTCAACCCAAAACAACATTTCCATCATTAAGTCGGACAAAAAGCAAAGATCTCTAGATCTCTGAATCCCAGCAAATCTTTAGATCCCAAACAATTGTCAAATCCTAAAGATCTATAAATCCTAGTAGATATTTGGATTTAAGTATATCAGCTAATCCTGGAAGATTATTGAATCCCAACAAATCTTTGAATCCCAAACAATTATCAGATCCTAGCATATCTCCAAATACCAGAAGATCATTTGATCTAAAAGTATATTAGGGAAGATCAAATTTGTCAAATGCATATCATGTTTAAAGATCTTTCATGAGTGAAAAGAAAACTTCTAAGCATATGATATGACTTTTAAAATAAGACATCATCACTCATTCTTATTCTTTTATTTATTGCTAGTATTTTATTAGATCCTTTGCATCTTTGAATTTTTTTGGATCTTTATATAAGATTCTAAAATAAATTTGATTTTTTTATGCTTTGGTTGTTATATTTAATAAAGAGATTGAGTATTCACAATAAAAAAACTGAAAAATAACATTTTGATAAGCAAAAAGAGACAAAGAAATAGATTAGTGGATCATACTAGTTTACAAAGGTCACTGAATCTCAACAGATCTTAGTGGATTAGTTTCAAGGTACACTAATGAATTATTTAAGGATTGAGTATTACCAAAAACTTACTTATAGATAATATTCCACCAAAACATTAATTAAATTAGTTTTGAATAAGTAATAGATCCTACACTATATTCTTGTGAACGGATAACTTTTATTGAAAATAGTAATGGCAAGAAGCACCCAACATTTCAATAAATAATCATTAACATCATGCTCAAAAAGAGAAACTTTTGAGGTTAAGTATTATACTACATAGCAATCTTATAATATATATAAAAATAATGTTATGACACTTTTTTATGACATAATAGAGTTTTTATATGCCATGAGATTGTTTACTCTATGATCTTATACCACTATAAGTAAGCAAAGTAATTATATTCTTCATTGCATGAATGTGATATCTTATCAAACATATGTATTTGTACCCATGAGTTTATGATCTGACAAAGACAGGATTTGAAAAAGCCATTTAAGATAAAAAAAAATATAAGACCACCCAGTGATTTGTAGATCCTTAAAGGGACTGCAGTGAGAAGGCAACCCTATAAGAAGGAGAGGCTGGATACTAGTGGTGCCTCGCATAGGAACTTAGCTTAAGACCTAACGAAGTTTCAAGGATCCACAAGGATCTCGAATTTAGTAGGCCATAACACATACAAAAATCCAAAACCATTTAGTGATCTACAGATCCTTAAGAGGATTTACGGTGAGGAGAGGCTAAACAATGTCAATAGTGCCTCAAATAAAGACTTTATGTAAAAACGAGCGAAGCTTTAAGGATCCTAGGGATCCCAAAATTAGTAGGCTATAACTTATGCAAAAACATAAGACCACCCAGTGATATGAGGATCCTCAAAGAGATATGCAATAAGGAGGCAGTCTTGTTAGGAGAAAAGGCCAGAGAACACCAGCATTCCTCTTTTAGGGACTTAGCATAAGACCTAGCAAAAAAGAAGGCAGTAATTAAATAAAAGGCATAAAATCACTTATACCCCTTTAGATTCCCAATAAGGCTTATAATGAAAAAGTAACCCCACTTGGCTTAAAAAGAGATACATGATGTCAATAATACCTTACAAAATAGCAAGTAGCAACCAAATGAAACATAAAGTCATATAATAATCTTTAAACAGTCCTAAAATCCTTCAAGCTCATGGATCTGATAGGCCATAATCACACAAAAGCCAAAGCTTTATAATGAACAAGATCAACAACGTCTTATATGAGCATGAAACTAAAGCTTCACAAAGATCTTAAAATCCATTAGGATCTAGATCCAGTATGACCAAAGTATCACAAATACATAAAGCCTTCAAATGGCTTGAAAATCCTAGAAGGAAGATATGGTGAGAAAGCAACACAATGATTATAATAAAACACATTATTAACGTGTTCATCCCTATTAGAATAATAAATTCATGTGTTTGTTTCCACATCAGATTAAAAGATTCAAGCACTACCTAGATCCCTATAAAGGTCATAGAAAAAGGAATTGCATTGTTTAAAGTTCTTGATAACTCATGGATCCTTAAAAGAACAACAAAAAAGGAATAATGCCACAACAATAGATGAATCTGATTATTAATAGGTGGATCCACCGATCTACAAATGGCATAATAACAAATGCTTAAAACTATTTTTCATGAGTCATTTAAATCTCGATAAGATCAAGACTGAGGGTGTCTAGGGATCCCCTTAACAATTAAAGAATCCAAACCAATAATGGTGCAATATTTTAATGAGGAATAAGCTAAAAGCAAACAAGATAAGATCAAAAGCATTCCACGTCTTTAAAGATAAGACATGTCAATAAATCAAATATCCCTATGATAGACAAAAGAGAAATTTGTTCATTATGCTATGAAAACCAAAAACTATATAAATGATATGTAACACCCCCAACCCGATTTTCGAAGAACCTAGATTAGTAGTGCTACCTTCCCATAGGTCACCCATCTTAGAATTTTTCCAAAAGTTTATTCATTTAACACTTATAGACATGCATATTTTTCATTTAGATATTACTTAAATCTTCAGACTAACCTGCCAATATTGATGTACATATCATAATAACATCATACAATACCCTAGGCCCACAAAACATCTGAATATAAATATTAATACCGTTTAATGTAATTTAACCATACATCGTATAAATCCATCAACATACTGATAACATAAACATTTAGTCCAACATTAAAACTAAACCTAGCCTCACAGGAATTACATGAGTGCCTTCTAAACCATAAAGAGAACAGAAATATACCTTCAAAATCAGTCTGCAACACTGCAACACCTTACTGAGGCTAATCAGCTACACTATCTACTACCTGCGCATCGGAACACCGAAACACTGAGTACAATACTCAGTGGTGAATTTAATACAATAAAAGCATGTCAAGTAGTCACATATATATCATACCAGTCATGTATGCATTATGTGATATATTGAGATAGTGACACAATAATAATAATAATAATAATAATAATTTATTTTCTTGTCTTATTAATTTAATTATAAATTTCATGATGTAGACTTCATTTTTATAAATTTTCTATTCACCATTTACTATCACCGTTTATTATATTTATTTTATTTTTTAAGCCCAGCTAGAAAGACGATACTTTAAAACATTGGATTACAAGGGAAATCTAGACTATACAATGGCTCACATTTTGGACCCTGACGACTGCACCTACCTAGTGCAGTGGCCCACATCTGGACCTCGGCTGCTGCACCAGCATAGTGCAATGGTCTATCATAAGACCTCGGTAGCTGCACCTGCCCTACATAGTGCAGTGGCCCACAACTGGACCTCGGCTGCCGCACCAGCATAGTGCAGTGGCTTATCTCAAGACCTCAGTGGCTGCACCTGCCTAGTGCAGTGGTCCCATATTGGAACTGCCGTGGCTACACCTACATAGTGCAGTGGCTAATGTTGTGACCTCAACGATTGCACCCACCATCATAATATCAAGTAATAACCCCAAAGGCATAAAGTCTCTAGCAGCTGCTAATCCTTAGTTGACTGGTCAACCCATCCAGTGGGTGTCTAACTAATAGGCCAACTGTCTATTAATTAATTAATTTATTTACTGTTCATTAATTCTATTTCTTTTTAAATTATTAGGATACAGATATCAACTAATTTCATCTACGAAATTTTCACTAGACAATTACAAGTCACTATTTTTATTAGACAGTTATAAATCAATTTACGAAAATGTTACTATTTATTTAGTCATTTTTCACTATCCAATTAGTCATTTCTCATTTTTCTCATGGCCTCATGCTATTACCTACCATGCCATTATGTTTTATATCATGAGACACATTTATCATCATATTCCCACATCATGTATATCATAAATTCTTTATATTAAATAAGTCATATAATGCCCAAATTTCATATATTCCATTATATGCCATGTAATAACCATTATTTCACATTATGTGTATATTTTCCTTTATCAATTTCTTATCATATCACATGTACACAACATGTCCCATATTATCATACATAACCATATCCATGTATCATGCCATTATTATACATATATTTTCACATGCCATGTTCCCTTTTATATTACACATGTTATTACCATCATGTTTGACATCATGGTACATCATGTACATATGTCATGCATACATGCACATGACATGACATACATATAACCATACATATAGCATGCATTTTCACATACTTTTCACATCCTAAACACATTTATATCATCATTATCACATCCAATTCACATCATAGCATGCTTATAACACCAAATCAAGCACACACATACTTGAGCCAAAACTTTCATACACATGTTTATGCATGTACACATGCAAACATATGTTAGCATGCATTTATTGTATTAAATCCGCATACCTAAAGTATTTCTACATCTTTTCTCACCTTTCTAAGGCCTTGTTTGCCTTGGTTCTTCACAATCTCTCCCTGAACCTACATAATGGAAATCTAGATTTAAAAATTCATATAAAATTATAGGAAGCTCCAAATAGAAATCTATAAACATGGAAATTCTTAGAATTTCAAGGACTACATGAACCCAAAATAAAAACTAAGGAAAGAACACTTACACTCAAAAATGGCACTATTCACCTCATACATAAAAATCTTCCAAAAGTGAGCTTTTTTGGAATTTTAAGGGTAGAAATGAAATCTAGAGGCCATGGTGGTTCATTTCTATATAGAATTTATGGGATTTAGTGGTGTTTTCGATGTCGGGATAAAGCAAAAATAGAGGGAGGGTTTTCTTTGGAAAATGGGATCACTTTTAGGTTATTCTAAAGGTTGAAGATGGCTTCCTCACACATGTAAAATGATGTACATGCGTGGGGAGCCCTTGCATATTAGTGGTGGGTGTGTTAGATTGTGACACGTGGCGATCTAACGGCCCACAAAAATCATATTTCACTTTAAAAATTGGGAAAATTTTAAAAATTATTACATACTTCTAAAAATAGTTGCTTTTGTTTTAAAAATCCTTAATTAGGCCTAATTTTGACCTCACAAAATTTCAAGCCTAAACTCAAATGGCAAGTGGGTGTACTATTCACCCATTATAATAAGAAATTTTAAAAAAATATCAAACGACCTCAGAAAGTTAAAATTCCTTCACCAATGAACTCATTGGAATTTTTGACCTTTAGTGTATGCTATTTTCAGGTGTGTCCAGGCACGTCCCTAGTCATTCCCAGCATAACCCCATTTTAGGTTACTATTCACTAGTTTTTCTCCTAAATGAATTATTAGTTCTGCTAAATTTTTAAATTAATCCATTTTTCTTGTTTTCTATCCCATCAAAGTTTTATGACTAGTACACACCTTCACTTGCCTTATAAAGTTATCCTAACTTCCTAGGAAGACTATTTGAGCCTCGGTGGTACTATTCATGGAACTTCTATCTGTGGGCATTTTACTTTAACTCTTATATAGCTACACTACATGATCGTCGAGGCTGGTTTGCTTATCCTTGTTACTTGTGCACCATAACAGAGGTACATTGAGTATAAAACTAAGTAAATCTAAATCATTTAAAACAAGCATTAATACACATATGCAAATATAAATAATAGTCTAGGTGTAGTGTGTGAGCAACATGCCTGATGATTGATGTCATATAGATGATATGTCATATTTCTTTAAAATTACCAAAATGCCACTACGGTGTATTTATTAAAATTCAATGTTAGAAAGTACCATAAATTAATTTGAATTAACATTTTCCACTATTTAAAGTCCTTTTCATAGGCCATACTAAATAAACAACACTTATAGACACTAGATCAAGAGGGAACTAAAAGATTTGCATTGGCCCATATTTTGGACCTTGATTACTGCACCGAGCTGATATAACCTATAGGGATCAATTCATAAGAACCTCCCAAGGGGTAAAGATACTGAGTAATTATGCATAGGAATCAATTCGTAGACCTTCTAAAGGCATTAATCATGTCAAATATTTCCTCCAGGTCTACTTAGAAGACTAGTGCAATAGCTCTTCTGAGGACCTTTACCGCTGCACCATCATAGTCTGATATCTAATCAATGAAAAAGAGTGTCTACCTTATAGACTAATGCAGTGACTTAGTTATAAACCTTGGCCACTACATCAGCCATAGTTTGATAACTAGATATTCTGGCTATTGTGTAGACACTAGGTCTCTAGGGCTCCTAGGTTTGATTTGCCTAATAATGATAAAAAGGACAAAAATCCCAAAACTAGATTTTTTTTTTTATGTCTAAACCAAAGATCTTAAAACTTTTTCTTAAAAAAAAAATTTTAAAAGTGGCTATTATCTAAGTGAAAATGGCTGTTTTTAAAGCAAAAGCAGTTGTTTTGATTGTTTCAACCCAAAGCAGGCCGTCCCACATTTGGGATGCCCGTTCTAGGCCTAAAACAACTGTTTTGGCTTCACAAATGGTTGTTTGGACCGTTTAGCCCAAAATGGACATTCCCACGTGTGAAACAACCGTTTGGGCCCATAACAGCCATTTTGCTTTTGAAAATTGTTGTTTTGGCTATTTTGCCAAAAATGGGCATTTCACCCTTGAAAACGGCCATTTTAGCCATTACTACGCTAGAAAATGGCCATTTTTAAGCAAATGCTAGTTTTCTGCCTCAAGGGTCATGCATAAAAGCCAATTGGGTCATTTTGAGCCAAGATTAATCAATTTAAGGAGAGAAAAAATATTTTAAAGAGAGAAACTGCATAAAAAAAACTCTTCCAAGCTCTATTTTTTGGGGTTTTCCAAGATTTAAGCACTATTTTTAATCCAATCTGAGATCTTTCTAAAGGTAAATATATCGATGTGTTTACCAACCCATTTTTCATCTATTTTTCATTTTTCTTTTTATATTTTATCCATCTACTAGTTAGATGTGGTAAATTATTTGTGCCATATTTTTGTATTTGTGAGATTGCTTGTTTTCCTTTAATTTTATTCATGCTTTTATTTTTGCTTCGCATCAAAAATAGTATTTTTGGTCATTTAGGCTAATTTTATTTTTCTTCTTGCATTATCCATCTACTAGTTAGATATGGTAATTTATTTAGGCCATATTTTGTATTTTTTTGACTATTTATTTTATATTTATCTTCTGTTTGTCCTTTTATTTTTCATTTGCATGCTTATATTATTTCTGTTGTTGTGATGCGGGTAATCTGATTATTTAGGGGCTAATTGTTGTTATTATTGTCTGTTATTTGGTATATTGTATTTTTGACATAAAAATGTACTTTTTATTTTTTATTTTTTATTTTTATTCGGTTAGATTGTATTTTAGGTAATTGCCTTATATTTTATTTTTTATACCGAATTATTTCCCTGTATATTCTGTGAATGCTGTAATAAATTAGGAAAATGGTTTTTCATGTGAATGGAAAAATAACCAAAATATTTTTATTTAATTAATTGGTGTTTATTAATAAAATGGGTTCGATTTTTCTTAATAAAAGTCACAATAAAATTATTTTCTAAAAATTAACATGTGAGAACTAAAGTTCACAAATTAAATCCATTACTCGATTTATGTATTACATATCCAATTTCAATCCCGAAATATTCCATGAACACTGAATTAGGTAGAAAAATGATTTTAAATGGTAAAAGGAAATAATAGCCAAAATAATGTTTCTACATAATAAATTGGTGTTTTGCTAATAAAATAAATTCCGATTCTTTCTTAATAAAATTAACAACAATGACATTTATTGTCCAAATTGACCTTTGAGAACTAAATTTCTCAATCCATTCTTCCAAATAAAAGTCACCACAATAAAATTCATTTTTCCAAATTAGCATTTGAGAATAAAAGTTCTCAATCCATTTTTTTCAAATAAAAATCCTCACAATAAAATTCATTTTCTTTTTCAAATTAGCATGTGAGAACCAAAGTTCTCAAACCCATCATTCGATTTTAATAAAAGTAATTACAATAGAATTCATTTTCTAAAATTGGCATGAGAGAACCAAAGTTCTCGAAACAATCAATTGCCCGATTTCATGTATGTTATTTTGATTCCAAGCACCTATTTATTTTTCTGTGAATATATTCTGTAATTCCTTCTACGTGAATGTGTGATTTACTTTAATTGTAAAATATCTCTTGAGAAAAGTAATAGTATCATAAATTCAAAATGAATTTCCATATTAAATTAAGATATATATAAGAGTAGGCTTTCGAACAGCTCTGGTTTTAGCCCTACAAGGTATTTCTTGACTCTGTTAGATGGTGACTCCTACCTTATAGTGCCCAACTCACACCCCTTAGGATAATAAAAAAAAGGCAGCCCTAGATTCCTTTAGCTTTCATCTCGTCTTTCAAGACTCGAGGAGTGAAGCCTAAGTTATGTCTTAAGCTACTTTGATTTGATCAATC
>CANXYI010560913.1:0-12486 GCA_948208565.1 Hura crepitans
TTAAAGAGAAAGCAGGAAGCTACATCCTCTACGTCTAAGAAAAAGACTTGCACTTGACTGAGAATTTACAAATTTGTATGGAGTTTTTCTTTAAATGACGATTTGCAAAATAGTGATTACTACTAATTATTTTTGGCATCAGAATGTGCCTTATTTAATATTGGAATATACATTGATTGTCCATAATAATATTGTTATTGTTAGCCAATCCTTTGTAAGTTTTCTTGGTTGAATATTTTCTCTCAATTTCTCTTAATTTTTATAAAAGTGTTTATTTTAAGGTTTTGACCTCATAAGAGTGCTGTAATTTTTACCCTAAGTTGCCTTTTTTGGGTTTTCAAGTTATCAAACTCTTTTTTTTTTTAACAAAAGTATGTTTTTAGTTTGTTTAAGTTTATGGGTTCTAAAAATATGACCTTATATGATATCTTGACACCACTATGTCTTAGTAACTTTTTAACAAGATATGGGTATTCCCAATTAGGCTTAAATTCCCCTAAAAGATCAATTAACAATGGCTTAGTATACTTTAGCATGATATCGCTTTCCTTAATTATACTTAGCCTCACCTTTTTATTGTACATTTTGGCTAGCCTTTTCTAATACAATTGCATATAGTATAAAGCTTTCATTCACTTCTCATGAATTAGCACTAACTATTTATATCTTGTCTGAACCTATTCAATTTCTACCTCTAAAACCACTTTTAAAGAGGGGACTTCTATCTTAACTGATATTATTACTTTTATCCCATATACTAATGAGTAAGGCATGGGTCCCATTGATGTTCTAGCTATTGTTTTGTAACCTTAAAGTGTATAAGGCAACATCTTTGCCTAATCTTTATAAGTGACAATCATTTTCTTTAGTATTTTCTTAACATTCTTATTAGCTGCTTCTACTGCTCCATTTTTACTTGCGATCTGTAAAGGGAAGATTTATAATGCTATATACCATTCTTTTTAATAGCCATCTAGTTTCCCTTTATAAATGTACTTTATTATCCAAAACTAAATGATGTGGTAGTTCATATAGAAAAATAAGGTTTCTTTCAATAAATTTACTCATATGCTTTACCCCTAATTTATTGAAAAATTCTGCTTCAACCCATTTTGAAAAGTTATCAATTGCCACTATAATGTATCTATGCCCCCAAACAATAGATATCTTTATCTCTCTAATAATGTCAATATGCTAAGCTGAAAATGGCCATGTCAGAGACAAGCTTGCCAATAAATGTTAGAATTGATGAGCTTGTCTTTGACATATATCTTATTGGCATATATCTAACTTTTTGGTGTTTTTGACAAAGTCATTGCAATCAATGTCCATGGTTAACTAATAATAACTCAATCTCATAATCTTTCTCGCAAGGTTCTTTCTATTTATATATGGCTCACATAAAACTTCATGAACTTCAGCCATTAGTTTTTAGACTTCAGTTTCATTGGCACATTTAAGCTAGATGCCTTTATGGTGTCTTTTGTACAACATCCCTTGAGAGGCAATGAATTGTGTTGACAACTTTCAGAGAGCCTTCTTGTCTTTTTTAGGTGCATATTTAGGATATTCTCCTTTTTCCAAGTATTTTTGAATGTCATGAAACCAAGGTTCTTTCCATTCATATATGGCCTACATACACTTTCATCAACTTCAGCCATTAGTTTTTAGGCTTTAGTTTCATTGGCATATTTAAGTTGGATGCCTTCATGGTACCTTTTATACAACATCCCTTGAAAGGCAATGAACTCTGTTGATAGCTTCTATAAAGCCTTTTTATCTTTCTTAGTTACATGTTTAGGATATTCTCTTTTTTTTTCAAGTACTTTTGAATGTCATTAAACCAAGGTAATCTATCTTTCACTTCCATTTCTACCTTACCAAGTATACTTATGTAGACCGAATACCTTGTCTTGGTGAAATTTATGGATTTCATTAGTGAATGCTTTGAACATTCAATTATTTACATTAATACAACAAAAGCATTGGCCACCTAATTCTGTTCTCAAGGAATGTAATGGAAGTTGCATCTGTCAAACCCTTATGCCATGTTTGTTGCAAACAATAAATGCATGCTTTATATTCTGCTATATTAGTGGTTGTTAGAAACTCTAAATTTTTTGCTAGAAACATCTGCTCTCCTTTAAGTGTGATTAGTAGAACTCGTGCACCTGCCCCTTTTTGGTTAATTGCTCTAGCAAAATACATTTTTTAACCTTTATGAAAGATTGGCTCTAGTTGCTTATCTAGAGACTCAAATTTAAATTCATCAATATCAATTGTTTGTTGCACTAGGAAGTTAGCAACTGCTCGGCCTTTACTGGTTTTCCTTGTAATATAGGACATGTCAAACTCTTTTAACAAAAAGATCTATTTACCCATTTTTCCTACCAAAGACAGTGCCATTTATAGATAATGAAAAGGATTATACCTTTCCATTGCTTCTACTTTATAAGATTAGAAGTAATGATGAAGTTTCTTTGAGACCTAGATCACTCTTAGACGTATCTTCTCAACCTTCACATATATTTGCTCGTATAGAAGTAGTTTCTTATTTACATAATGGACTACTTTTCAACCCCAAACTTATCGACTTGTGTAGTTATAGCTCCAATAGAGCATTCTGTTATGGCCAAGTACAAAATCAAAATGTTCCTTAGTTTTAATGGCTTCAAAACTGGAGGATTAGCCAGAAGCCATTTTATTTCATTAAACACTTATTAATAGTCTTTAGTCCATTCACATAGTTGTTTCTTCCTCAAGAGCTTAAAGATTGGTTTACAAATAGAAGTGAGCTTTGTTATGAATCTACTAATATATTATAGTTTTCCCAAGAATCCTAAAACTTCTTTCTTTGCCTTTGGTTTTGGCATTTTGATGATAGCTTTGATCTTGTCCGGATCTACCTCAATGCCATTCTTACTGATTTTTTATCCCAACAACTTACTGAAAAGTTACCCCAAACACACATGTCCTTAGATTGAGCCTTATATTAAATTGATCTAACCATTAGAATAATTTCTCCAAAGATTTAAAACATTCTTCCCTATTGAAAGATTTTACCATTATGTCATCAATATAACCTCTACCTCCTTATGCATCATATCATAAAAGAGCTTAGTAGCCATTCTCTAATAAGTAGCCTTAGCATTCTTCAATCCAAAAAGCATTACTTTATAGTAATAAGTCCCCCCATTCTGTTATGAAAGCTGTATTACACTTGTTAATGACTTTCACAAGAATCTGATTGTAATTGAAGATCCCATTAATAAAAGAATACATGGTTGCCATT
The DNA here is from genome assembly GCA_948208565.1 of Hura crepitans. Classification (NCBI taxonomy): domain Eukaryota; kingdom Viridiplantae; phylum Streptophyta; class Magnoliopsida; order Malpighiales; family Euphorbiaceae; genus Hura; species Hura crepitans. The sequence continues at coordinate 3,293 of CANXYI010560913.1, forward strand.
ATTGTACTATCCACTAATACATTGATATGGAGCAAAGGGAAATTATCCTTTGGGTATGCCTTATTCAAATCCTAATAGTCCACACACATTTTTATCCTCCTATCCTTTTTTGGAATTGGAACTATATTGGCTAACCAAGTGGGAAAGATGATTTTTTCAATGAATTTAACCTTCGGTAGCTAAGAAACTTCTTTTTTAACCTTTTTGGCCCATTCTAATCTCATCCTTCTTAGCTTTTGGCTTATAGCTGGCAAATGGTCATATGCTGGAATGGGGTGCTTAGTATCCTCTCGATCAATTCGTGGCATGTCTTTATAGGTCCAAGCAAAAATATTTTCATATTTTTGCAATAATCTCTCAAAATTCTCTTTCTTCAACTGTAGTATCATAAGTAATTAATATATTTTGGGTTGTTCATTTGTGCCAAGATTAAATAGGTTAGTTTTGATGCAATTAATATAAAAAAATGCTCATGTATTGATAATTAAAATGCATGCTACCATTAGGAAAACATTACACAAATAAACAAATTCACTGTTCACTTTATTGCTAAAAAGTTTATTAACCTCAAAGAGTTCATAAAGTACAATTCATCATGAGAAAGATCAGACTTCATAAAAGTTATATTAAGCATAATCTTAGTCTGAACTAAATAGACTTCTTTAGTAAACTTTTCCTTATAGATTGGAAAGACTTTCTCTTCCCACTACTTGATAGGCTTCGAGTCTCCTGACTTTTAGTCAATGACATTAGCAAAGATCTCAAACCCTAGCTTGCACTTTCCTTCTATTATAGTGGGTTCTAGTGTTTAATCATATTTGGTTTTACCCTTGATGAAGTAATCTTCTAGCTTATTCCCTTTCTTCTTGGTGGTTTCCATACTAGGATCATAGCTAAGGCCTTTTCTATCTTTTTGTCTCTTAAACTGTAGTGGCTCTAGGTTCCCTTGTAGATTACTTCGCAAAGTTGCCTCTACGAGGAAGTTCATTTTTTTCATGATCTAGGAAACAATGGGATCCAAGTAATCTTTGGAAATGCCAGCCATATGAAAGTCTATAAATGGTTGATTAGATATGGCTAAGGCAAAAATTGCATGGTCAATTTCTGCCTTAATGGTGACAATTTCCCAATCAAACAAAAACTTTATCATTTGATGGACATAGAAGAGACTTCACCAAGCTTATGAAACAATGGTCTTTCAAGCAACATAGATAAGGTAGCCAGAATATCAATAATTGTAAATTCTACTTCATCAGTAATATGCTTTAATTGGACCTTAGTAACAAAAGAACCCTCAGCTTGCCTCCGAGTGTCATCATAGGCTTTAATAGTAATGTTAGATGATAATAGATCCTTTCGTGATTCCTAAACCTACTAGAATCTTGATTGGGCAAACACATAATAAGGGCCATCATCAACCACGTCACATTTTATCTTTTTGCCATTCACTTTGGCCCTAATCAAAAGAAGCCTTTTATGATGTCGCCCTTTAATAAGATGATTTTTATCAGAGGAAGAGATGACCCTAGTCTTTTCTGTCTTTATTTTTTAAACTAGCTCAATGGGAATAATGGTTGCAGAAAATGAAAACTAACCTAAAGGCTCAACAACTTTTTGTCTACAGGCTTGTGAAGACATTAATAAGTTTTAAATGCTTATATAGGCTTATGTTTTCTTCAACTACTTTAGTACCCTTTTGTCTTTAGCTTTTTTAGTTTTAGTCTCTTTTTCTATAAAGACCCAATCATTTTTCTCTACTCTCTCTATAATTTCTCTCTCAACCTTGATCTCTCTTCTTTTACCCTCTTCAAATTCTTATTCAGAGGAATTATCCCAAAAATCTTTAGAGTTTTTACTTTCCCCAACCTTACCTTTACTCTCATTATTCCAAAAACTAGTTACAAAAATAAATTATTCCTTATTGTCCGGTCCATACATGTCTCTTAAGATATAATCTTCAAGAAGTCTATATGTTTGATTATTTAGAGGGTCTTGCAATTTTCTATAAGATGACCCATCCTCTAGTGATATGCATAATACTATTTATGGCTATGGTTTAGGGGTAAAGGCCTATTTTGTGGTTGAGCTTGAAGGGTGTTGTAACTTCCATTACTTCATCAATTTCTTTAGGTATTAGGATAAAGGTTTTCCCAAATTAAAAAAGTGCCTACTTTGAATGACGTTCACATCTACTGTCTTCCTCAAATTACCATTATTGTGGCCACCAACAAACTAAAGTTCCTTGATCACTTGAACCCTTTACTTTTATTAGCTATTTCTAAATGTACAACTATGCCTATCAACTTCTCCCAAGTGATTATGCCTTTAGCAGCAAGCCCATTGTTCATGTAAGTATTGGCATTTTGAATGAACATCTTTGTTTGGTCAATGTCATCAGGCTTATTTTGTATCTTATGTATCTTTGTCCTTCATCGATCAAGATAGTCCAAGAAGGACTCATTGAGTTTCTAAGTACAAGTTTCAAATCTTTCAAAGTGACTTCAATACTAGCACTATTCATGTACTACTTACTACAAGCTCTTGTCAATTTAACTCAGCTTTTTTAAGCCTATTTTCTTGATAATAATACTAGTCAAGAGCTTGTCCAGTGAGTGACATGCTAAAGAGGCTTACAATTTAATCCTCAACAAAATTAGTGGATTGCATGGTGACTGTATATTGTTTCAAATGGGTAAATGGGTTAGATGTCCCATCGAGTTTGTTCAAATCTAGCATTTTATACTTGGAAGGCATAATGCAATCTAGCCTTAGACTAATATCCTCAAAGTCAATCTCTTTCCCACCAGTGATGAGGTGGCTCGTGTCCTCTATCTTCTCTTTTAGCTTCTTGATAGGGTCATCATCAATTTGTTTTGGTAGTGGGACTTAGTTGTAAGCAGCTTTCATAAATGGGATATCATCATCCGATTCTTAATCATCCACTTTATTGACTATTTTCTTTCCCTTGTTCCTGGCTATAAAGGTTTGGGCTCTATCTCTTTAGAGTTACATTCTAGATAGTGTATTTATAAGGGTTATAATCAGCCTCTTTTCCATCTCATTCATGGCTTCTATCATCATGGATTTGGTGACTATCTCATCTCTTAACTTGGTGGCTCATTTAGGTTGAACTGATGGTTGATTATTGATTATGCACAAGTGTTTGCCTATTTTTTTCCATTGAACTATGAAGGAGGGATTTATAATGGCTATAAAACAAAGGGTTAAACATGATGCATATACATATATATCTATATTACATGATGTGTAATGCAAGATGCATGTTATGCATGAGTGCAACATAGATAATCATAAGCAATAAGCCTTAACACATGGTTAAGTTATTCTTTCTTAGTGGGCTTATGTTAGTACATAATTAGCTAGTACTGTGCACTAGCTGAATCATTCATCTTGAGGCCATAAAACTCTTATACATTAAACTTTAGAGTCTCTCTATAATGGATCTCCTGTAAGGACATAGATATGGCTGAGGTGCTGACTGAGGTACTACTTTTGTAGCTTATCTTAGAAGCCTAATCAGGGTGGGAAGCATCACTTGTTGATTCCATGCTTGTGCTCCCACTATTATTGGATTAGAGGCAATTGACCCTCTGATTCGTCCCTACTCATTGAAGCCTAACTCTTAACCTCTTTTTCAATAGCTCTAATCGATTCATCAAACATATTGCACATAAGTGATTGTAGCTTAACACATGAAATGTAATGATACACACCTCAATCACACATATGCACTCACACACATACACATGGTGGACATATCACCCTAGGTCTAGTGCAACATAAACCAACTGCCTAAAACTTAGCTCTAATACCACAAAATATAATGCCTTTCTTCCCAATAATCGAATCCATTAGATAAGGGAGTGCCACATTGTATGCCTTAGACGCTGGATACACTATATGATCATATTTCATATCAATGTTATAACCTGTACACATCTCATATACATAATCTATGCTTATCACATGCCTAACATTCATCGATATTTCCCTTTACAATGAACTTATATAAAAATCTAAAAAAACATGAAATGTTTAACATTCATACCGAACTAATAAAAGTATCTTTACATCTGAAAGTTTTAAACAATAGTAATGACAAAGTTTACAAAGGAATCAAAATTGAAAACTATATACAAAAGTTTTTATAAAAAGTAAAATATATTGAAATAGATAGATGAATGCATGCTTCAACAACAACCGTAGGAATCCCACATATAGTACCTCTTCTGTTAATGCTTACCAATAACCTATGCATGAAAAACTGACCCCCTAAGTAAAATGCTTAGTGGTGTATAAACAACTTTAGTTTACCTCACTACCATCTCATCATACATATACATATATATATATATACACACACACACACACACACTCACATATACATATGTATATGTATATATTACAGCACAACATTATTATCATGACAATGTATCACATATAACCATACAAGATCTTACCTGAACTTACTTAAAGGATTGGACTCAAATGAATATCATACATACACATGCTCAAATCACGACATAATTATCATATGGCATACATCACAAGTTTTACACATTTAACTTACTTCATTACTCATTTAAGTCTTATACATATTTTCACCTTTGTCACATTTCAGTTAGCTCTTTATACCTTATAAATGTTTAGTTAAGTTAGTCAAAATTAACCCAATGTACACCTCAACTAAAGCAGATTGGATAATGGGTATCACATATGTATGGTACTCAAGCTAAGTTTATATAGTTGTACCCATCATATCTATAATGGTATGAGCTTATAATATATCCACATTGCCTATGCAGGGCTTACATAGTCGTTACCACAATATTATATTTGCTTCATAGAGCCACATATAATGTATCGTACTCAAGCTGAGTTTATACGATTACACCAGCCACTTCACACATAAGACATAGTATTGCCCTACAAAACCCTATCAGCGTGCCAATCTATCCCAACGCTATCAATATCCTAGCTATACATTGGCATAGTTCATTTATTATCAGTTCATCATGCAATTAATCTCATCCTCCTTTATAATTTTAGTTGTCACGTTATTCTCATTTTTACTCATGATGTTTCAATATATCACATTATTCTCAATCTCATTAGGATATGTCATTACTCAATTGGACATAACTTCACCGCATGTTATGCCTTCACATATCTCATGTTATATAGCCAACATAATCTCTAAACTTGTTCACATAACACACTTGTCACATGTCATGTCACACAATATCATGTCATATTCTAATTATCTCATAAGAATGTTCATTGTTCATTTCAAGTATCAATTACACATAGTGTCTCAATTTTCATAACACATAAGCTATGAAGTCTCATATAAGATCATCATTATATGCACACACATAAAGTCTCATTATAATCCAAATTCAAGCCATGATAGTTTTGTAATCCATGTAAACATTTTTAGAATCATAGGGGTTGTCATAACTTTCAATTTAAAAGAGTTTAAAGGTCAAAATCAAATTATAAGGTTGCTTGGAGAGGGATCACAGCTATGAGGTCCCTTAAAAGGCCCTCATGCTTTCTGAACTTTGATGGGCTCATGGCCGTGAGACCTAGAGGATCATGATCGTGAAGCCTGACTTACAACAAATGTTCAATGTGAAAATGGATGATAATTTTGCACAAATTCATACCAATTCACATAAAATCATTTCCTAAATAGTTCTAAATCATATCATATGAATTTTAACACATTTGCACAAGCAATAACACACTAATTAAACTTAATTTCATCAATTAAAGCCAAATTATAATAAAAAACCTAGATACTAAAATTATGCAAAAATTCAAAGGGAAAACTCAAATTTGTCTATGTAAATACTATTTTATGAAGCAAAAATCATTTAGGAATCATCACTCTTCGAGGACAACCTTTCCTTTGGCTTTTCCCTTTCTTGCCTCAACTTCTCCTTCTTTTTCCTCACTATAACCCAAGCAGAAAAACACCAGAATTGCACACAAAAACACACTTAGAAGCAAAAATTAAACTAATGCACAATGAATTACTTTGTTTTAAACATATTACCTTATAAAAATTATTGAAAATAGTTCTCTGTAACTTTAGAAGAACAGTGGCAGAAGAATAATATATGAACGATTTTTTCTTTTTTGTTAACTATAAACAAAATTGGCTATTTATACCCTTAGGAACCATTGGCTAAGATTAATCACTGAAATCCAATCCAATGGTCCGCATAGGCTCATAACTAAATTTTCATTTATAATCCTCATAAAAATTATTTTTATGCAATTAAACCCATAGAAGCCTAAAAATTCAAATTTTAGGTATTTTTACAAAAACATTATTTATTTTAAAGATCTCGATAATATTTTAATTATTTTCTCATGCATACACATACACAATCATTTTATTAATCTCTTCTAGGCCATACATGTGGGGCATTACACAATTAATCCGACGAAGAATCATGATTTGCATTCAAGAACTAAATACATAGAAATAAGACATCACTTCATTTGAGATCACATTTAATGAGGAGATATCTATATATAATTTGTATCAATGGATCAACAATTAGTTGATATCTTCTCTAAACCACTTAAAGAAGATTAATTCAGTTAAATAAAAACAAAGCTAGGAACATGTATTCTATAGAATATTTAAAGTCATAAGATAATTCTATCTTTTAATTTATTCTTGAATAATAGAATAATAGGTCTTGTAAAATAAGAAAAGATAAATTAAAAAGCATTTATATTATTATAATTGTATTATGCATGATCATCTAAATTGCTATATTAATTGAGAAAATTGAGCCTTATTACGCGGAATTAAATTTTTGTTGTAAAATTCATCTTTGACCTTTCAGAAATTGTGAAAAAGATGATTTATACTTGGCAAAATTGTTGTTTACATTTATTTTTGTTCTTCTACCCTCCTTTGTAATTGCACACTCTTTCCCTCATTTGTGTGCAAATGCTCTAAATTTTTTCGGAGATATCTATTTTAGATGTGACTAGATAAGACTAAAAAGAAGTTTTTTCTGAAATTCAAATAAAATATTTTTAACTATTGATATTCCTCATCTTTATATGCCAATTTTTTAAAGTTATCTTAGTTTCCTTCATTTTTTGTTCTTTCTCATAAAAAATGAATAATTCTCAAAATGGCGAAAACCTAAACAATTGCTTATCACACACTACAATCTTCCATTGTTCTATCATTGTCAACAGAGATTTAACAAACCACAAAAACTAAAAATCCTTTACCAATAAAACTAAAAATGCAAGAGAACTCACAATCAATCTCTTTTAAAGCATAAAAGGGTAGGAAGATTATGCCACCTAAAGTAAACATATGGAAAGATATAAAGGAATGTTTTTTGAAAGTGGATGCATATGTTTCATAGCAAAAATAGAAAAAGTTGTTAAAGTATAATTAAGGCTATTACACTAATCTGGTAAGGGAATTTACTCTGTTTATGTCTTTAAATTTAAATATTCCTTCTATGTTACCTTATAAGTTGCAAAAAGAGTGGTTGATATAGATTTGGTAAGTAAGGCTTTTGAAATTCCTAATGAAGATAGTAAAATTGATTAGAACATAAAGTATGAAAAGCTAGGTGACAACCCTAAATAGGACTTTTGGAAAGTTAATACTAATGGTAAGTCTATTGACCTAAGGAAAAGAGTTCCTTTATTAAATATGCTTAAAAACTTTAGGGCAATGCATAAAGTAATTTTTATGTTCATAGTTCCTAGAGTAGGAATTGTGTAGATCTATATATTATGCAGTGTTACCATTATGGAAATGAGCTGAATTTGTGTTATTTAATATTTAGTCAAATGAAGAATCTTAAAAAAGATGTTCATCTACCTATGCCTTGGCAACAACTAAGTTGTTTAATGATTGGTGTTTAACAATGGATGCATCATTTAAGTAGAATTCATATATGAACATAAGGAAGAAATTTTTTTAAGTGTCTAATGTCAAACTAATTGCTTCTAAGAAGTGAGAACCCAAACCCTTTAACCAGCCCAAATAAAGAGTAAGAAAGCCTTTACAAGCAAAGGAATTAACATTCAAAAGCAATCTTCCACCTTAGTATCAAAAACCATAGACTAACTAAAAGACTAGCCTGTGCTTGTATAACCTCAAACTATTCCAAAACCCAATCCTCAACCTAGAGAAGAAACTCATACCAAAAAGGTTCTTATCACATCATTTGTTCCACCTAAGCATTCAACACAAAAAGAGATTCAAAAGAGGTTGGTTGGATTAGACCACATTTTTGTTAAGTTCTTTATGAAATAACTACCTCTCTATCTGCTTTCACAATTTAAGGGAGACCTTATGCAGCCTAAACTATCAAATACATATATTAACAAAGGAAAAGCTATATTGGAATAGTAGCTAACAAAATAAATTCCATAACAAGGTATAAAATAGATCTTTGAGGCAAAACACTAATTAGAAAAAAGATTAGTTCATGAAGTGCATGACATTCCAAACACCAAGCAAATGAGAAAGCATATTTTAGAAAGAAAATGAAGGTGACATAAAAAATATTGAATAGTATAAAAAGGAGACAGAACAAATTATAGAATAAAAAGAGAAATTTGAAAAAGTAGAAAAAGAATAGGAGATAAAATAAGAAATGTCTATAAAAGATGAACAAAAGGAAAAATCAGGTGAAAAGAGTGAAGAATAGAGAAGATTAGATACGTCCTCAAGCATTAAATTTTTTGCTTGATCTTTTAAGTGCTCAATTCCCAGGAGAGCAAATCCATAGTCTCAATTGATCACATTAAAGAAGAAAAAGATTGATCTACATGTTCAATAGAATGTAATAGATAAAAGATAAATAGAATACTTGAAGGTTATAGAACCCAACACTTTATTCACTCATTGGATTGTGACTTTTTGTAGCATACTTCCATATCCATAACTTGATCCTTTACGCCTTTCCCACATCTATCTTTTTAATCCTTAAACAAATAAACTTTTTTATACTTTTTTTTTATTGATAACAAAAAGGGGCAATAGTAGACATACCTTTTCTTTTGGTTGCATGTCTTATATTTTAATTTTAGCTCTTATGGATGTTTATGTTTGGGTGCTTTTAAATTTTGAATTGATGTTTGTTTTTATATTTTATGCTTTGATATTTAAGGTT